>OZJO01025607.1:0-10662 GCA_900406225.1 Acrobeloides nanus | reverse complement strand
GGGTCACATATGACCCACCTTTTATTTTGCATTTCAAAAAATATTTTTCATTATAACTTTATAAAAATTTGTTTGGAATATAATATTTAGACCATGATCTATATGCTATGATAAAAATTGTTTAATTTTTATACGAAGATTTTTTTTAAAAACTTCATACATTTGGTTCATTTTTGTTTTTGTTCATTTTTGGCAGTTTTAGGATTTTGCGGTTTTTGCAAGTGCTGTGTAACTTAAAGAACAGCTGTTCATATAAAAAATTTTATGGCGATTTGTTTGTTATTTTCTGAAGAAAATTTTGAGCTATCGGTTGACTCATTTGATAATAAAATTTATGACATACAGGTCAATCTTTGTGGTGGGTCATATATGACCCAGTCGTCCAAAACGGGTTAATCAGCTAAAACAATTGAAATTTTTCGCTTTTTGCTGATTTAATGTCAAAGAATCGTTTCAATATGCTCAGTCGATTTCTCGCATAGAAAAACTCCTATGGGGTCATTCACAAATTATGTTTCCCGAAAGGGGTCCGAGATTTTCTAACGAAATCTAAAATGGGGGTCGGCCAAATCTAGCGGTTTAAACGAGGTGTGGGGTCCGAAAATCGAGGATTTTGGCAAACGTGATTTGTGAATGAACCCTAGGGTCATTTTGATGAAATTTAAAAGTTAGAAATTGTTGACAAATCGCTCCAAAATCGCAAAATTCCAATTTGTTACTCATACTATCATCAAATTTATAATTTAAAAATTTATATACTTTATAAATTCTTCAGACTTCTTCAATTCACTAAAGAAATAAGCAAGAGTATGGTCGTCCAAATAATACCCATAATATATAACAATACGGTCATCGTTTATTTCTGGATATACTTTGGATGTCTGGTAACATCGTATAAGCATTGAGAAGCGTATCACAAAGTTTTTTATTAACATAATCTTCAAATAATCAAAAGTCAGTCTTATTTTTTTTAATTTTAGAAAGAAAAAAATCCAATGACCTTTATCATTTTTTTATAAATTTTCAAGCCAAGCCCCCCATCCCTCTGACCCAAATTAAGGATAGGGCCATGGTGTTACTTGTAAGACACAAATTTTGGCATTCGATCTCTATTCCTTATGCATTAAAAAATATTACCTTATCTTCATTTTTTAAACTGCCATATGACTCGAAATATTCGAACATCATAGAATTTATTAGCGTTATGCAAGCCTTTTCCATCCTATCATATTCGGATTTTTTTATCGGGACAAATTTGGGTTCAGTAAAAATTTTATCAGGGTTTTCTACCGAGAATAAAGATTTTTGTGAGCTCATATAATTCCTTATTCCATGCAATAATCGATTTAACAAGGGGTAAGTTAGCGAACTTTCATAGGTTTCTTGCTAAAAAAGTGTTTTGAAATTATAAAAATTGAACTAGGGTGTAGAGGTCTTACAGAGTATTGTATAACAGAGGTTGTTGGTATTAGAATGTGCTGCTCTTGAATACTTTGTGGAGATAGAAAAGTTTCTTCAGTTTTTGGACCATTTCGAACTACTAAAAAAGAATACAGTCAAATCTCGATTTACATAGTGACCCTCTAATAAATCACCAAAACTTGAAAAAAATTCGCCAAAAAATCGAGGTTAACACTCCCCTGACTGGTTGTTACTGGTGATACTTCTTGTTATTTAGATTATGAATAGTCGATATAGCAAAAAGGAAAATTTTACAAAGTGCTCTAGGGCTGGTTTTGAGGATCAGCTTTCTGGCCTACCTCAATTTTGATACATTTTTTGTTTTGGCCATAACTCCACATAGAGATCGAATTGAGACCCCATCTATCACTCATTGAATAGCTCTAAATCTGCGCTACAACTTTTGTATAAACACCTATAGCAAGTTTTCGCTTCAATAAAAAGTTATATCCCAATCTTTGACGCATACCCTGATTTTTGTCCGGCTTTTTGACAAAGATCGGTACTTTTGACTCGGTTATTGGGGCTTTCAGCTAAAAATGGATAAAAATGAAATCAACTTCAAATGGCCATATCTCAGCGAAGATAAAAGATTTTTCAATATTTTTTTACAAAATATTCCACATACAATTAGCTATCAAAAATGTTGTCGCTCGAAGAAATCGATTTAACCTTAATTTTTGGTGGATTGTTTTCGAATTTCACCCCAGGGGTCGCGCTAAATCGAGATTTGATTGTATTATAGTCGTTTAGAATAGAAAAAATACTGCGCCTGCATGGCTTAATGGCTATAGTGCCGTATTCATCCTATATAGAATTCTACAAGTGGTAGGGTTCTATTAATTTATAGTGCTTACATTCACTTTTCATCCCAGCTTCCTGGCAAATTCTAAAACGACAAGCACGACATATTACTCTCTCGTCTAAATTCCGCAACTATAGTTACATACTTATTGTAAACAAAATAATACTACCATGTCTAATAACACATCTATTCGATTTCCGACATTTATAGCTCTTTCTTTCGGCTATACAACGACGAAAAAAAGAGCTACAAGCTCGACAAGCCTGGACCCCAAAATGATATCCATCGCTTGCATGCCTGCAAATAGCACAAATTTCCATACTAAATAAAGTTTTGTCAATAAATGTAAAAATAATAAGTGAGCGCACAATGTTAATAGTTTAAACAAATAAATTCATATGACTATTGACTTGTCTACTATGCATGTCACTAATACGAATTATTGATTTTTTACGACAAGAGCGAGTTAAATTGTGTCTTTTTTGTGTCGATAGAAACAAAAAAGCGCATTTTAAAAGGGAATCAAAAAAGGCACATCTTGTGAATTTTTCAATAATTTTGGACCCGAAAAATATTATTTAAAAACAACATCTCTATGGTAATTTTATGCGAGGAATTGGTTCCCTCTCCATGGGTTTTCGTGCCTATCGGCACGAAAATTTTTATATTAAAACCCTTGAGGGAAGTCAAAAAACCAGTGCCGCAAGTGAAAATTTTTTTGCAAAATACTTGAAAATGATCAGAAAATTAAGATTTTTTGTATGAAAAAATGTTAAATTTGGTACTATTTTGTTGAAAAAGGAGAAATTCAAGACAAATTGGGTGTAATTTTTAAGTAAAGTTAAAAAACCAGCGCCGCAGACGAAATTTTTTTGATAAATGCTAGTTTTTAAGCTAAAAATGCTCAGAAATAAAAACTTTGTTGAAAAAAATGGACAATTTTGGTGAAAAATCGTAATGGGGGACCATTTGGATTTTGTTTAACATTTTCAAAAATTTCGGGCCAAAACATAAGAGGGACCATTAGGAAAAATTGTTCATTTTTTCAGATTTGGGGGGAGCTTCCCCCTTCTTTGCGCCGCTGGTCCTCTCCTTGTCAACTAAAAATTTTTTTGTTGTAAAAATTAAAAATAAGAGGGTTACTCTTAAAAATTTGATTTTTTAGAGTTCCTACAATTATGTATGTCGTTAAAGCGTTATTGATCATGCTGAAGGTTGCCCGACATTTTTTCCCTTATCCCTTTTGTTCCCTTAAACAATTTTTTCGCTATGAGTCATAGGGAAAAAATTGTTTAAGGGAACAAAAGGGATAAGGGAAAAAATGTCAGGCAACCATGCTGAACACGATGGAGATTATATTTTAGCCAAAAATCTAATGTTTAAAAAATAAGGAGGTTATCCCTAAATTTTTTTGATTTTTTTCGATTCATTGGAGTTTTTGGTTGCTTTTTACTCCTAAACATTTTAAAGTTTTTATTTTTTTAGTTTCTACAATATACATTCCTTTTAAGCGATATCAATGGTATTTGTACGATTAAGAAATATATTTATGATAAAATAACATTAAAAATTAGTGAGTTGTTTTTCTATATTTATTGATTATACATACTAAACTGAAGTTTATCTTTTTTCCCTGAATCAGGGAAGCGTTTTTGGGACAGTCACCTTTCATATCCCTCCCTCGTCGCCTCATCCCCTCAACTTCCTCATCTCCGCCCTCCAAAATTTGTATTTTATTGGATAATTTATTTTTCATTAATCAAACAATAGTAATATCACACGGGGTTTTCATAATGAAAACTGCATCGCAGCTTTATGAAACACATAAAATTACATTAAAAACAAGCTGCGTTAGGGCCTCCACTAATTCGTCTCGACGTCGAGATGCGGCGAGACGCGTCGAGACGGAATATCTTTTTATGGTTGAGGAATTTTGACATGGTGTCGTTTGCAAAAATGTCGAGCTAGATGAGAGCTACATTTTATGAAGTGACACCATGTCACAATTCTTCAACCATAAAAAGATATTCAGTCTCGACGTGTCTCGCCGCGTCTCGACGTCGAGACGAATTAGTGGAGGCCCTTAAGAAACTTAGCGTTTGTTTTTATACAAATATATGAAACATCTGAAATTTATGAAACATTTGAAATAATTTTCCTATATATGTAAAATCCATTACCACATCCTTTACATAAAATATAATTTTTGTAATACATGAAACAATTGAAATCAGCGTCGTAATTATGAGGGGGAACCTCCCCCCCCCCCAAACCTGAAGAAAATTTATTTTTCGGGGAAGAAAAGTGAAAATTTTTTGAAAAACTCCTCCTCCTCCCAAATTTGGACCAAAATTACGACGCTGATTGAAATGCAGCATTAATAACCAAACGGTGCGCGCCGAGCTGTCGCTTAACCTAAGCCAAAACGCAACCCTACTTCAGATGTTTGTATAAAAAACAAACGGTAAGTTTCTTAACACACCTTGTTTTTAATATAATTTTTTATAATTATAAATTCTTAAATCCTATCCTATTCGAAATAAACTTTTTAACATAAATTCTTTGTCTATTAACATTTTTCAATTTATTCCATTCGGTTAACAAATTTTTGAAATAATCATCACCACTATTACCCATGATAATTTTCTCGCCTAAAGCATTTTTTGGTAATACGATCTTGGTGGCTTCATTTTTGCTGTTGAGACAAAAAACATTTTCTCTAAAAATTAATAAATTTAAGAGTCAAATTAGATTTTTTATAAAAGATCATAAAAAGGTCATTTTTATACAGGAATAAAATATAAGTTTTTTTATTGTTGGTTTAAAAAAAAATATAATACCTAATTCTCTTCTTAAGATCTTTATGTGCAAAAATCAATGGTATTGGATAAATAAAAATATGAAAGGCTATATTGATACGCCAGACATGATTTAAAATAATTGATAAATGATAAAGTTTACTAAAAAAAATTTAAATATTGTATATACAAGGTGATTCAAAAGTTTGTGAACACTTTTATAATTTATAATAACCAACAAAAAACAACGAAGTAACAACGAAACTTATTTAAAATATCCTCCCAGAGCTTCAATGCACGCGTTTAGGTGCTTCGGGAAATAAAAAAAACACATTCAGCGCTTTGGCCATCTTTCTGGTGGAATTTTTCTTCGTGGAAGAATTTTGCTGGATCCACCCCTTGACGCTTTGGATGTTCTGCGGGGTTCTCGAAGTCTTCGAACGACCATATCTAAGCCTATCTTCAAAATTACCGGTTCCTTCATGGCACTTTAAAGCCTTGTGCACAGTCGACTTGGGAAGTTCGAGAAGCTTGGAAATTTCTTGAACCGACTTTTCTTTCTCATGCAATCGGACAATAGCCGCTTTATGGTGTCTAACTTTATATAAAAACGTATTTTTAAAATGTCCACGAACTTTTGAATCACCCTGTAGAAAAGAATATAGTATAAAAAAAGTTCTTACTTTGGATCAGAATAATAACCAACTATTAATAAAATGGTAATGCTTAATGTGTTTCTAATGGCAGTAATACCAACAAAAATCAATAGAATTCTAACAACTCTAATATTTTCGGATATCTAAATATAAATATTTTAAGCCCTTTGTGACAAATCACTAAAATACGCAATTAAGATTCAATGGCACGAGGAAATAAGCTTTCGGATTTCAAAAAAGGGAAAATTGAGGCTTTTATGAGCAAGGAAAGAGTAACTGGCAGATTGCACAGTTTTTGGACCGATCTCACAAAGTTGTGAACAGTTACTTGAACAATCCGGCGGAATATGGCACAAAGAAGCCTTCGTCGGAGCAAGCTTTCCGAGCGAGAAAAACGCCGAATTTACCGTGCAACATCGAACTCAACCAAGACAAGCGTTAAAATCACAAGTAACTTGGACCATTCTCGCTTATTTCTAATCATTTTTGCTTATTTTTTGATTCAATGATTATTTTTTGCACTAAAAATGATTATTTAAATTTTTTCCAGAAATGATTATTTTTTACGTAAAATGATTAAAAATCGAAAAGTCTGATGGCACTCCTACCGGACCTGAATGTTGCACCAAGGACGGTCTGAAGAGCAATTGCGAAGAATCCCATGCTTGTTCGCCGCAAAATGAAATGTGCATCAACACTTACGAATGATCACAAGCGTCGCCGACTCTATTTTACTCGACAGAACATGAACAGAGATTGGTATAAGGTAGGTTCTTTTGGAGTTCTTAGGGGGTTGGTCGCAAGAGCTCACCGACATTGTTTAGGTGCTTTGGAGTGACGAAAAGAAGTTTAATCTTGACGGACTAGATGGATCAAGATATTATTGGCATGATCTAAGGAAGGAAGACGTTTTTCTCGAGACGCAACTTTGGAGACGGTAACTTGATGGTTTCAGTTCCATTGGAAAGCTTCGATTGGCATTTGTAATAAATAGAATGGATTCATCTTATTATGTGAGCGTCCTTCTGCACTGTCTGCGTCCGTTTTACCAACGTCACCCGAATGAAAACTCCGTGTTTGTCCAAGATAGCGCTCCACGTCAGTCGAGTAACTACGGCTTGGTTTAATCACAATGAAGTCGATTTATTGGGTTAGCCTGCTTGCTCTCCTGACTTAAACTTGATCGAGAATCCCTGGGGAATTCTTGTGAGACGAATTTATGCCAAAAACAAACACTACAATACTGTATAAGAACTAAAAGACGCAATTTGGCAAGTGTGGATGGATCAAGAAACGATCGACAACCTGGTACAACCCGGTGTAATGAGATGCTTTCAGAGAAGGAGGATGGTAACCAAAATTAACATGGCGTTGTTTGGCAATTCCTCCTCTAAAAATAGTTAAAATTACCTGATATTTTTCACTCAAGCTTGATTTAAAAATATTTTTATATATTTTTTTATTGGCAAAATATAATAGTATTAAGCACTAAAGTTCTTTTAAAAATTAGTTTTTAAAATATTTAATCTTACCGTCCATGTAACAATATTCGTAAAAAGCATAACAAATGATATAAATGTCCCTGTTATAATATTTACAAATTGTAAATATCTTACTATGGCATCAACACTCCACTAAAATTTTTTTGATGGATTTTAACAAATTTTATATCTGTTTCTATGTGATTTTAGTTTATGATCCTCCAGCGTGCGGATTACAGAGTGTGTGGAAATAAACCGTGATTTTTAAATTAACGGAGATGCACATAAAGATTAAAGGAAAATTTTTTTATAGAGTTAGTTTTCGGGGGTAATTTGATGCGAGGAATCGATTGCGGTCATTTTTGGAGCATGAAAAATTTTCCCTGATCCTGATTCAGGGAAGGGGTTAGTCTATCGAAATGAAAATCGCTTGAATTAGAGTCAAGGTAATTTTTCATGCCCCGAAAATGAGCTCAATCGATTCCTCACATCAAATTACCCCCCCCCCCCGAAAATTAACTCCGTAAAAATTTTTCTTTTAATTTTTATGTGCATCTCCGTTCATTTCAAAATCATGATTTATTTCCGTACACCCTGTATAGACTAAAGTTCCTTTCCATATTTGCCACTAAGCCCTCCATACTCAGAATGGTGAATCTGCAAGACTGCATTTGCAAAAGTTTTGTGGTACAGGGGAATCGAACCCTTGCTAGTGACGGTGATGCCGTCACTAACCTTGGTTGCAAACCGGACCATTACATCGTGTAAGGATCTCTTATACAACTGATAGCTGATTTCGACCTTGTTAAAGCTCCAAAGTCAACAATTTCCTTACCGGTATAATAATCACTAAGAAAGTTGAAAAATAGCCATGTTTTTCATAAGAAGTTGCATAGATTGTAGCAATAATTCTTTCCGTAACAACACCTAGTTGTACTATGGAAAAGAACAATCCAAATAAAGTTTCACAAAAAGTTGCCATATACGTTAAATTGGGCAAATTTTGGCTCAAATAACCCCAAGAATAGTCGTTAGCAATTTGGTAGTATCTGTTAAATTTTTACATAAATCAATAAATGTTATCAAGGCTTATTCTATGAGCTCCTCCACCCCCCCCCCTCCAAGCCCACCTCCCCTTCCCTCCATATTCTTACTTAAAGTTGCCCCATGAATTCTTAAAGTTTGCCCCGTAATAACTAGAATTAAATGAAAAAGATTCTTTTTTTCCTTTCGAATTACAAGGAGTTATGGGAGGCTCATGAGATCCATAGACCCCTTCGCTGTCTAATCTAATAATTAAGATATACCTAGCAATAGCATAACCATAAGTCGAAATAATTACGCCCATAAAAAGTACACGAATATTTCTATGAAAAGTTTTAGTTTTCCATAAAATATAACCAAAAATAGTTGAAGTAACAAAACATAAACTTAAAAATAATAGCTCAATAGGAAATAAAATATAACTGGAGGAATTTTCTTTAGTGTAAAACATTTTTGCTAAAATTAAAATTTTCAAGTTTCGCTTCAAGAATTAGCTACAAATAAAATGCAAATATTTATCTTCTTAGAAAAGTTTTTTCAAATTTTTTCCGCTCAAAATGAGGTATATATACTCTTATAGTCTATGATGACTCTATTCTTGTGTAAAAATTTAACAAACACAATAGTTTCACATGAAAGAATGCTTATAAATTTCATACAGATATTCATTTAAAAACCTACAATTTACAAAACGGAGTCATTGAAGAGCAATTAATGCTTTATCCACTTCGATTGTTTTTATGCTCGAGGAGGTAAATTGTAATTGAACAGTATAAAAATAAACATAGATTTTAGTTTAAAATTTTTGGGCATAAGGCTTAAAAAATGTTACCAACCATAAAAGATTAAACTATATATTAAATAGTACATTAAATATCACATATCAAACCAATTTCTTGTTATGCGTAAAAAATTAGTTTTATGCTTTAATAAATCCAATTTGAAGTATCAGGCTGCGTCAGTGGCGCAAAAAGGGGGGGGGTAGCTTCCCCCTTCCAAATCTGAAAAAATGAAAAATTTTTCCTAATGATTCCCTCTTATGTTTTTGCCCAAAATTTTTCAAAAATCATAATTTTGAACAATTTTGGACAAAAAGGTAACAAGTCCAGCGCGCAGCTCGAATACTAAAAATGTCAAAATGCTTAGAAATGTCAATAGACCCCAAAAAGCGTAAAGGGGGATCCCATAGATAAATTTTTGGGTCAGAAAATTATTTTTCTGTTTAGTATCCTAAAAGTACAGGCATAAATTGTTGATTATGGGAAATAGGGTTGTTGGCGACAGGGTCCAAAAAAGGGGCCGAGGCCCCAGCGCCGGCTCCCGGGGGCTTCAGCACTGTCTAAGGGGCCGAAGCCCCAGGGGAGGGGGGGGGGCCAACCCCCGCTGCTTTTGGCCAAACGTATGTTCTCGTTTTTCTCGCCGACCATCTTTCCATGCAACATTCATCCAAAATTTTTTTTTAAGGGGAAGTCCAAAACAGTGCCGGGGTAGAAAATTTTTTTAACAAATGACCCTCTAGGGGTAATTTTATATGGAGAATCGATTGCACGCATTCCCGAACCGTGAAAACACTTCCTTGACCCTGATTCAGGAAAGGAATTGGTGTATTGAAGCGAAAATCAATTTTGATTTTTCTCCTTGAATCAGGGTCAAGGAAGCTTTTTCACGGTTCGGGAATGCGCGCAATCGATTCTCCGTATAAAATTATCTTTATTTAGGGTTTTTTCGAGTGGACTGGTCCTTTAAATGCTCCATGTTTCATGAATTTTCCAAAAAATCAAACATTATAGCATTTGTCCAATTTGCCATGTCTGTCTTCAACAATATAATAAATCTATTGATTTTTTGTTGAGAAATTATGTTCTTATCATTTATGTACATTTAATAAATTGTGTATATTTTTTCATTGGATTGGTGTCATTTTTTCTAGAGAAATTGTGACTTTAATTTTGAGACTTACTAGTAATATCATCGATTTTGATTTTGTCATAGTGGCGTGCAATGGACTCGGGGTGGGGGGGGGACCATTGAGTAAATTTTTTATCGATTTATGGGTGCTATTTCTTGCGTTGCTCCTGATGCCTTAAAGGGGGGGGGGTGCAAAGTAGGGTTTTTCTAGGCGGGGAATCGATTGCACGCATTTCCGAACCTTGAAAACGCTTCCTTGACCCTGATTCAGGGAAGAAATTAGTGCATTGAAGCGACAATCAATTTATTTACGTAAATACCGATTTTCTTCCCCGAATCAGAGTCAAGGAAGCGTTTGGTACTACTAAACATTAAGGGCCATAAGTGAGAGGAGATTTTTTCGAAAAAAAAATTTTTTTAACAAGTGGCCTTTTAGGGGTAATTTTATGCGGGGAATCGATTGCGCGCATTCCCGAACCTTGAAAACGCTTCCTTGACCCTGATTCAGG
>OZJO01025606.1:0-19848 GCA_900406225.1 Acrobeloides nanus | reverse complement strand
GGGGTAGCCGAAATGATTATGGTTGATTATGGGGGGGGAGGGGGGGGGGTCGGGTCGTGATTACGTAATCATCATGTCGTTTTTTAAAACTGAATGGCGCCAGAAATCCGTTTTCGACAAAAAATTTTTTTCAACATACGACAAGAGTGTATACTGAATACGATCCAATCAGCCATTTTGATCGTAACGCATGTTTTCGTGTTAATATACAGAATTTTCAAAAAATCCGAGTCTTAAAGATGTGGCCTTATTTTAAATGTTGATATTTGGTTACAGAAGTCGATTTTTGACGAAAGTTTTGACTTTCTTAGGGTTTTTCTAAGCGGGGAATCGATTGCGCACATTCTCTCCGCATGAAAATGCTTCTCTGACCCTGGTTCAGGGCATGCAAAATTTTGAGACATTTTAGGAGTATGCCTCTCGTAGGGTAACTTCCAGTGGTCAAAATCAAAAAATTCCTTCAGATATGTGTTCTCTATATCGAAAAAACCCACTGTATACAAAATTTCAGCAAATTTGGAGAACTTTTTGAAAATTGATTTTTTACCTCAAGGGGTCGAAAAATCGAATTTTCAAAAAGTTCTTCAAACTGGAATTTTATATTCAGGGGGGTTTTTGGACATGGAGAACACGAATCTGAAAAAAATTTTGATTTTGACCACTGGAAGTTACCCCTAGGAGGGGTATATCCCTAAAAAAAAAGCCCCATGATTATGATTGATTATGGGGAGGGGTCTAAAAAGGCGAAATTTTTGATTACGTAATATGTGAATGGCCCCTAAGCAGATTCTCGGAATAAGGGCCGTCCTGTGGATTTTTTGGACTGAGTGGTGGGTCGCTCCCCAAACGTGGTTTTTCTTTGAAAATTTTTCGAAATGGGGGCATCCCCCCCCCCACTACTATGTTGTCTATGCCCTTGATCGGATGGGGCTCACCCGGCACCCTCTGCATAAGGCACTGTGACCAAGTGACAAGTCGATGAAGACATCGTTGACCAATTGACTTGGTCGCCCAAGTGATCGGTAGAAGAAGTGACGTATTCCACTAGGTCGATCTAGTGACGAGTCGATCAAGTGTTCTGGTATAGTGACATGAGATCATTTTTAGACAATTTGACTATATAATCTTGAAAACAACTCGTAAATACTACAAAGCAAAGTCCTTTTACCAAGAGCATATGCCATTCGATGATATGAAAAAAGAATATGAATCTAAATATAGGGAATTGGTAAATAATACATCCAGTTCAATTTAAAACTATAATTTTAGAAACAATATGCCTTTATTTTTCATAGGTATATCAATGAGTCCATTATTCCGCTACATTAAATATTATAACTAAAACGATTTTCAGTGCTATAAAAGGGACATTTGAGAACGGGAATATATTTATAAAATTGTATTCTACCTCTTGTTTTCGTGCCAATATTTTTTTTCATAAGGTTTTACTTGTAAGAATAATGGCAAAATATACAAAAAAAAACCTAGACCGTACACCAGTGGCGATGCTAGGGGGTGGTTCAACTCAAAAAATGCGTTTTCTAAAGCAAAAATCGATTTTTTAGCAAAAAAATTTTTTTTTGCCGCTTGAAACAGTGTTGGGTAAAACGAGTTAGTCCACCAAATTTTATTTTTTATCTTATTTTTTGTCATAAAAACTTGATGATCATGTTCTTCTCGTCTGAAAACCCTTGGGGTAGAAAATTAAGCTTACTTAAGCTTTAAGAAATAAAAGCTATCATCCTAACCCACCCCTTTTTACCCATTAAAGGGTATAAACGGGGTTAGGATGAGAGGTTTTATTCATTCAAAGTATTAAATTGAATAATTTTTTCTCTATTGGAATGAAATTCTGGAATAATAAAAAAATTCCATATTCCAGCCTGAGGATTTTCGGCGTCCAAAAATCAGCGAAAAAATCCAAAGGGGATTCTTATGATTTTCCGTGGGGGTCAAAAATTTTTTTCGAAATCTTTCATTTATTTCAATAAATTATGCATTTCAAAGCTACTTTAAACTATTTTTTGCTAAAAAAATCGATTTTTGCTTTAGAAAACGCATTTTTTGAGTTGAACCACCCCCTAGCATCGCCAATGGTGTACGGTCTAGGTTTTTTTTGTATATTTTGCCATTATTCTTACAAGTAAAACCTTATGAAAAAAAAATATCCAACCTTAATTTGGAGTAAAATTGTGAATTAATCGGAATAGATTATTGATATACCTAATTTTTGTAGATTTCTTGTACCGGGTGACATCTTGCGCAAAAAGTTCATTGTTGACTTTTCCAGTGATGTCAAAAGAATTGATTCTAATCCACTAAAATTCAAACATTATATGGAAATATATTCATATAGAAAGGTACAATTAATCAAAAAGAAAGTATAAGCCCACGATCATCTGAAATAGATTTCACCTCGCAAAGTTGTTCCCATTTGAACAAAATGATCCATTTTCTTAAGAAATACACTACAGGGTGGTGCAAAAAACTGCAATTTGGAAACTTTTGAAGGCCATTTTTTCGAAAAAAATTGGGGTTAAAAACCCCGTTTTTTGCCATTTTAAGGGGCTTTTATGGGTCAAAAAATTTTGTCGTGTTTTTCGGCTATTTTTACCCCTAGAATGATGTTTTTAGAAAAAAATTTTTTTTCGAAAAAATGGCCCTCATAAATTTCAAAATTGCGGTTTTTTTTGCACCACCCTGTAAAAATGGCTATTACAATTGCATAGCACGCATATTAAGGTATGCAAAGAACTTAACAACATGAAGATTCATATGGATGGATCTGGATTTATTCATTTTGAGAAGAACAACCAAAGTTTCTATTATTACAACAATATTTATACCTTGGCCTCATCAGTATGCTTTTAATGTTTGTTTTTTTAAAATTTTAGATAAGTTCCATTCTTTATGAAGAGGAAGTATTTCAAAACTTAGCCGGTGTTTCTATTGATAACATAAGTTCGGATGATTTTCGAGGCGTTTGCTTGGAAGCTGTGCCATTTCCTCTAACTCGAACACTAATGTGTGGAGTTGACAGAAATGCTGAATTATTCGATTTTTGTACTCTCCCATTTAATTTTTCTCAAATCTTGGCACAGGCCAACCCGGATTATGATCTACCATCGCCTTTTAAAAATAACTCCTTTGCATATTATGCGGGAGATGATATTAAAAACCAAATTAAAAGAAAGGATAAAGTAGGTGAAAAACTCTTGTTAGAAAATTTTCAAGTTCAGATCCCTGAAATTCAAAAATCTGTATGGATTTTGATTGTTGGATTCCTATTTGTTCTATTCTTGATCATTGTAATATCATTTCTTGTTATAGTAAGCTTGTACGCAAAATTCCTACAACAATTCAAATTTTAGTCTAAATACAGAAAACGCTATAAAAACTATAACATTCTGAACGAAATCGATTTTCCTATTGAAAACTCAGATGCCTACAAAACCATTATCGAAGCAAATTTCGAATCTACTCCTGGACTTTATTCTATAAAAAATGATTTAATTAAGAAATGTGAAAAGGCTGGAAAGGATCACGTCCTTGGAAAGGGGTCTTTTGGGATTGTTTATAAGGTATTTTTGGTGCCATTCGACTCATCTAGATGCTTCAGGGAAAATTATGCTTTAAAAGTAAATCTACTGGGTCCAAACAAGAATATGATATAGCGATCAAAGAAGTCAAAATTTCTGGAGATTTTAAAGAAACCCAAGTAATTTTCATAGCAATGAGTCAAAGGGTTAGACCATAATTGATCACAGAGAAGAGCTACATTTCTGATCACCGGATGCACGGTGGTCTAAAGTCAGTCTAAAAGTTGAGAAATGGATATATATCAAAAGAAAAATATTTCTTTAGATGCTAATATCATGTTGCAAAACAAATAAAATGTTTCCAATAGTGTACTCAAATTTTCGATTTTTCGAAATTTTTTCTAATTCCTAAGAAACCTGTGTTTTCAGACCCGTATTTAGGGGGAGGGCAATGCGGGGCAATTTCCCCCTCCCTCCTCGTCGCAGCGAAGCCGCGAAAAAACCAAAGGGTTCCCCTTATGTTTGTCCCGAAATTTTTAGACAATCCCCTATTGTGAGTTTTCACAAAAAAAAGACACATTGTCTGAAAAAGCAAAAATTTTCACAAATGTTGAAAAAAGTTAAAAAATTTCGCCCCAAGCTGGATTCGAATCCGCGCCTTCATCATTCCGGTAAAGCGCTACCGATTGCTCAATGCCGATGTTTGTTTCTCTGACTTTTAAAATTATTTTCAACCAACGTGGTTCTAAATAATTTTCTATGTCTTTTTTCAAAAATTTAAAATTTACTTAATTTAAGAGAATCATTGATGAAGCAAAAATTATGAGCATGGTTGAGCATACAAATGTTTTGGTATTATATGGAATATGTATAACTGCAGATAGCGTTCAAATAGTTATGCCCTATCGCAGTAGAGGGTCTTTGTTATCATTTCTTCGAACTGAAAGGAATCAAATCAATAGAATGTTGCAATTAGACTTTTGTCGGCAAATTGCATCGGTATGAAATTGATTTTTCGACAAATGAAAGATATTTAGGCCATGGATTATCTCAAAACAAAGAACATCGTCCATGGTGATTTAGCCACAAGAAATGTTCTCATATCTATCGTTTCCGAACCTAATAACGAAGATTTAGAGGTCCATAAATATTCTTATAAAGTTCAAGTGGCTGACTTTGGACTCGCAAAAATTGTAAAAGACGTGGTTTCTGAGGAAGCCTTCTTCCCAGCAATCCCTATCAAATGGGCAGCTATAGAGTTAGTCGAATGGGAACTAAACGAAACTTTAAAGAAATTAGAATCCATTCGGTCCCCAGATGAAAAATTGGAAGCCCACGTCTCTCCATCAACCAATGAAAAAACCGACGTTTGGTCCTTTGGAGTAACGATCTGGGAGATTTTTAACTATGGAAAACCCCCTTATTTTGAACTTTTTGCAAGATTACAAAATAAAGCATATAAAAAGTTGATGCAAGAATATTCCAGGGCAAAAATGAAAAGCATGATAATTTCTCCATTGTTCCACCATAATCAGAGTCTACACGAATCAATCGAAGAGGAAAATAAAGAAGAAAACATTTGGCTAGAGAAGAAATATTATGTGATAGAGGGATTTTTTAAGTATCTTGATGGAGGTGGCAGACTGAAAATACCGAATATTGCAAATGGAGAACTTGTGACGATTATGACTTGTTGTAGGAAGAGTTTTACTCAGAGATATAAAAATTTTAGGTTGGATGAAAAATCCGAGTGATAGGCCAAATTTTGGGAAGCTGAAACAAGATTTCGAAATAGCCATGAACGAGCCAGGAAAGTTTATTAATGTAACATTGAAATTATTCTACCAAAAAAGATTTTTTTAAGATATTGAGTATTGGAGGCCATCAAGAGACAAAAGTTGTTGAAGAAGATTTATTAGAAAGTGTTCCCAATGAAACAGATACTCTTTTAAATGAAACAGACACCAGTAATTTTGTTTCAATGGCCTTATATAACTCTTTGCTTATCAACTTTCCTATGCATTGTCTTGCTTGATGCCATGCCTTGTCTGATGACTTGCCTATGCCTCGCCTATGCCTTGCTGATGCCTGTTCCATGCTCTTGCCTTGTCATGCCTGAGACTTTGCCTCACTTTGTCTTGCACCTTGCCTTGAGCCATGCCTTGTGTACTGACCTGTGCCTTGCCCTGGGACTTGCCATGTAGCTTGCTTTAATCCTTACTTTGCCTTGTGTATTGCTGTGTTGTGCCTTGACTTGCCTGATTATCCTGGGTATTAAAAACCTTATTTTTAGGGCTTCAAACTTTGGTCGATCGTCACCGAGAAGTTGATTCTTCGCCAAACATTTCTAATCCTTATGCAGAAAGAAAATTCGATCCTGTTCGAAAGAATGGCTCAAAACTGAACTCCGATAATGAAATTGACACATTGTCTGATGAAGGTAGGCCTTATTTTTTATAGGATGGCCCATAAAAAGTGCAAATTTTGTACACTTGTTGAACACCAAGTTTGCACTTTTATGATCAGTCATGTAAAAAAAATTAATTAGATTTAGGAGTAGATGAAGAGCCTGATTCAGGGGTAATTAGCCCAAGTAGCAATGATGAAGATTGTGATCATAATGAGAAGATGGATAGTTACTCTAAAAATAGAAACGTTGAAGAGTTCCAAAAAGCTGCTTCTTTTCCAAGAAACTATGTGTCCAAATTGAAATGTTTTGATAATAATGCTGAGCAACAATTTCAAAATCCTTATATTTGAAAATCGTTTGACATTTTTTTATGAACACAAATACAAATTGAGACTTTATTCAAAATAAATCAACCCCTAGAAGTTCTATTTTTTGTAAAAATGAACAAAAAGGGGATCGAGGTTTAAATTTTCATACGAACAAGCGGGGATGTGAGGGTAAAAAAATTTTACCGAGGTTCATCAATCCATACACTAACAGATATGGGTGGAAAAATTGGTAAAATAGAGAAGTGGTCGTTTACAATAAGCGTTAACAAATTTGATATTTTTTATATAATTATTTAAACTGTTAACAAAAATTGATTTTTTGAATTTTTAATATAATTGATATAGGATGAATATTTTTTGCGCTAAAAAACTACTTTTTTGCGTTAAAAAATTACTTTTTGCGCTACCATATTTATATGCTTTAAAAATTATTTATACTCTTTCTGGTTGCGGATATATTACATAATTAGTCAAAAATATCGATTTTTTTTAAAATAGTGGAAACTTTTTAAAAAATCGACATTTTTGACTAATTATGTAATATATCCGCAACCAGAATGAGTATAAATAATTTTTAAGGCATACAAATTTGTTAGCGCAAAAAAGTAACTTTTTAGCGCAAAAAGTAATTTTTTAGCGCAAAAAAGATACTTTTTTAGCAAAAAAATATTTATCCATTGATATATTGGGTTGTTCAACAAGTATTTGCGGCTAAAAAAATGCTTCTAATTTCACCATTTTTCATCTATTTTCGATTTTTTTTAGTATTGGATAAGAGTGTATGCTGAATACAATCCAATAGGTCTTTTTGAAAATAGGTCATATTTTCGTATCAATATACAGACTTTTCAAAAAATGGGGGTTTTTCAATGTTGCAAATTAATTTTAAAATGTTGATATCTGGTTATAGAAGTCGATTTTAGATAAAATTTTCGACTGTATTAGAGTTTTTCTATTCGTAGAATCAATTGCGCGCATTGCCGAGGCATGAAAATGCTTACCTGATCCTGATTCAGGGAAAATAAAGTTTTTGAGCCATTTTTGGGGCATGCCCATCATGGGGTATCTTCCAGTGGTCAAAACAGTGGCGTAGCCAGACTCCAAGAATGGGGGGACCTTTTCAAAAAATTTTTTACCTTAGTCCCTCTTTATGATTTTTTTCGATTTTTTGGTCCCCTCTCAGTGACGTAGCCAGAAATTTTTTATGGGGTCTACATTTTCAAAAATTTGTCTTGGTCTCCCTTATGTTTTTTCGAAAATTTGGGCAAAAACATAAGGGACCAAGGCATTTTTTAGTTTCAAAAAATTTTACATCATCTTTGTCCACAACTAAGTTTCCGTGCCGACATGCGCGAAAATTTTTTGTTGAAATCCTTGAGAGAGAAAAAATCAGCGCAGATGAAATTTTTTTTGAGAAATGCTTTTTTTTAGTATTGGATAAGAGTTTATGCTGAATACCACTTCGCACTTTCGCGCCTTTGGCGCGAAAGTGCGAAGTGGTCGTCATTTTTGGGAGAGTGCGGCGTGGGTGGGGAATGGAATTCCACCCCTTTGCCGAGGTGTGAAGACCTTCCTTTGTGCAATTATGAAAGTGAGCCAGAGGATCCTTATATATAAAGCGCTTGTGTTCGTTTATGTGTACAGGCGATCTTTTTATGGTGAACTTCAAATCGTTACCAACCTATATCACGTTGTAGAGGGTGATGAGAGGAGCAAAATGATGACAATTTTATGGGGGGGGGGGGTATCCCCTTGAAAAAATTTAAAAATTCTAAAAAAATTGTCAATAGAAAATGCCTTTAGTACATAAGTTCTTTTGGGGAATTAGATTAATTGGGCTTTCATGGTTCAATTGGGAGGTCATTTGATAGATCGACTGGAAAAGGTATATAAAGGTGAATGTTCGAATCCAGCTTGGGGTATTTGTTTTTGTCTAATTTTTAAATTTTTTCTGAAAATTTTGTAAAAGGTTCGAATTCAGTATGGGGCATTGTTTTTGAGCGCCGATAGGCGCTCGGTCTCGGTACTCCTTTCATACGACGAATTATGACGAAAGCTGTTGCCCGGAAATGCTTATCGAATTTCTTTTCCGATTATAGGAATAAAATCAAAAATTAAAGAAAGAACAAAAATGTCGATAAAAATTTGTGCCTAGGGATATTTTTAGCCCAAAAACACAAATTTGATGTTTTTAGTACTCCAAAACCTCAAGAAATATGATTTTTTTCAATTTTTATGCAAATTTAGGCGTTTTTGTAAAAATTGAAAAAAATTCATTTTTCGGAGATTTGGAGTAATAAAAATATCAAATTCGTGTTTTTGGGCTAAAAATACCCCTAGGCAAAATTTTTTATCGATTTTAGACACCGCTTCTTCCAGGCATCAGGTATTTTGAAAATCTCTGGATTTCAGGCATCAGGCATTTTGTCTGATTCTTGCAGGCATCAGGCATTTTTTTAAAGTGTCCGGTTTTTTGTGCGCCACCCTATTTGTAGGAAAACATGACCTTAGAAATTTTTTTAATAAAAATTTCCTTCGTATTCTTAAAGTTCAACGGCTACTCTATCACATGCAAAAAACCGTATAAAAAAATAATTTATGGTTTTTGAGAAAATTGAATTTCAATTTCAAAAGTGCTTCAAAAGGCAAAAACATTTTACGGTAGGTGGAATCGAACCCTCGACCATATGTATAAATGGCCAACACACTACCAATAGACCATCATCGCAATTTATCAAGGTTGCTTATAAACTTTCATATTTTTAATCAAAAATTGCAATATTATCTTTTTTTTAAATTTTTGTAACAAATATGGAAGTTCAAAAGTCCCCCACTCGATTCTTGCTACTGGGAGGTGTTTTTATTTTTCTACAAGCTTATTTATTGAAACGAAAACATCTTTGGCAATGCGTTTATATTGGCGCTGATAAAAATATTTTCACGCCCACACTGATGAAATCCATAAAAGGTTAAGAAATCTGGATCTTTGTCATTGAATCAACGTTACCATATTTCTATGGCTGAAAATTGAATATTTCGAAAATTTTGATTCAAATTTCAAAAACCCTTATTAAACATGCCAAGGCGCATAACTACTAGAAGTTCCGCAAAAGCCAAAAAGTCGACTTTGAAAAAATCTTCCAAAAAAGGTTTTTCTTAATTAAAAATTTTAATATAAAATTTGTTAGCAAAAATTACAGCAAAATTGTTACCTGCTCCCGGGAAGAAAAATGTTGCTAAAAGAAGAACAACTCGTTCTCAAGTTCGGAAGAAAGCTCCAAAAAAGACTATAAAGAAAAATGGTTCGTCACAAATCAATGGTCTTTTAGATACGGTAAAAACCATGTTTTTTACAAGGATACAAAAAAGGATTGGTGCACATTTTTTTCGAAATTTTCCAAGATTTTTAAATTTTTCCAAAATAATCTTACAGAATGAGTCAACAAGTGCATTTTTGTGATTTTTGGGGCCCGAAAAAATTTTTTGGGACCGACAAATATTTTACTAAAAATGACCCATATAGGGGTAATTTTATGTAGAAAATCGATTGCGTGCATTTTCGAAGCATGAAAACGCTTCCTTGACCCTGATTCAGGGAATGGATTCGATGTATTGACACGAAAATCGAACCAATACTTATTTTCGCCTTGATCCTGATTCAGGGAATGGATTCGGTATATTGACGCAAAAATCGAAAAAATTTCTTTTTTCGCCTGTACGCCAATCCATTCCCTGAATCAGGGTCAAGATAATTTTTTCATGCTTTGGAAATGCGCGCAATCGATTCCTCGCATAGAAAAATGCCCTGGACTTTGAAAACGCTTTCCTAATCATTTTTAGCCTATTTTCGCTTCAATACACACGTCTCTTCCCTGAATCAGGGTCAGGTAATCTTTTTCAATATTCTACAATGCATGCAATTGATTTCTCGTAAAAAATCCTATATAGGATTATTTTACTGAAAATTAAAAAATTTGAAAAAACGCTCAAAAATCGCAAAACCCTTTTTTAACAACATGTAAATTTAGGTGATCGGAGATGTCTTCGGCAAAATGAATCGCGCAGCTATGTTAGAAGAGAAAGAAGCAAGGGAATTTGAGAAAGAAAGAAAAATAAGGCTCAAAAAATTTATGGGTGAGAAAAATGTTAACAAGTCTTGAAATTTTGTATCAAAAAATTTTAGCCGGTGAACTTTCTGATGATGAATACGAGCAGCCTTCGACTTCGAAAAAATTCAAAGCAAGTGGTTCAAGAAAGCCTTTCCCATGGGAAAGGGTGAAAGAAATGGCCAAGAAAACTGCAAATTTACATAAACGAAACGCATTTTTGGAAGAAAATGAAGATTCTGATGAGAGTGCACAAAAGGTAATTTTTGTGAAAATTTAAATCGGTATGTAAACTTGGTTTCGGGAGAGGTTTAAAAAACTGGAACTACATGGCCAGGGGAGGATGAGGGTATTTTTGAAAATATATAAAAATATTACCGGCAAACTGAGAATCCGGCATCTCAGAGATGTCTAGGCAGAACTGGGATTCTCAGCTCCGTCTAGATTTAGAGTTAGGCCTAGGTTTAAGCTTAGGCCTAAGCCTAGGCTTAAGTTTGGCCCTAAGCCTAGGCTTAAGTTTAGACCTAAGCTTAGGGCTAAGCTTAAGCCTAAGTCTAGTCTTAAACCTAGGTCTAAGCCTAAATGTCTAGACAGAGCTGAAAATCTTAGTTCTGCCTAGGCATCTCTGAGATGCCGGATTCTCAGTTCCGCCGATAGCATACATGTTTCTAAAAAATGTATCTAGCCAAATTACCAGGCATATGTTCTTTCTTTCTATTATGAGTGGAAAAGGAGAAAAAAAGAAAATTAATCGATAGTCAAATGGATAGAGAATCGGTTTTTCGTCCTGTAGGAGCAGGTTCGATCCCACCAGAGACAAATTTTTTATTTCTTCACAAAATTTGAATTTTAGACCTGTGCGCCAATTGATAACGTTCCACTAAACTATGGTGTTCCTTATGAAAAACTCATCGATATCCTAAAATTTGTGGACCGTCATGAATCCGAGAAATGTCTCCTAGTCTCCAAAAGATGGTCCTCAATCGTTGCTTCGTCGGAAAAGAATTTACCCTGCCGTGAAAAAATCCAAATCTACAACACCAACAATGTATTTTGGCTAAAACGGAAAGGCGCCGCACAAGAACGCATCACGGAATCCAAGGCCGAAATTTTACGAAAATGCTTATGCACAAAATTTGAAATCCTAAGATTCAACGATGAAGTTATGGAAGAATTGGAGCAAGTGTCAAAATTTGCCGGCAGACAAATTGCGACAAACGAAGTCCAATTTACGGTTGATGATGATTTTGACGAGATGGGAATTTTGAAATTTTTGCCGAAAATTTTGATGAAAATTATTCGTGCGCAAAAAGTGGTGTTGATTTTGAAGGCCAAGGTGTTGAATATGATTTTTAAAAATCCTGGGCTTTTGACGATTCCGGATCCGCCGAGAGAAGTCGATTTGAAAGCAGCCCCGAGTTATTATGTTTATGGTGGGAAATATAGTGATGCTACTGGAATTTGTGCATCCGTAAAAGTAGGTGGAGTTACTACACATAAGGGAGCACCCATGAAAAAATTTCAAAAATTTTTTCTGGAAATGACCCCTCTAGGGGTAAGAACATGTGAGAGAATTCGAATTTGACATTTTCGAAGCGAAAACACGCTTTCCTGATTCAGGGAAAGCCTGTGTATTGAAGCGAAAAGTCGCAAAAAATCGCATAGCTCCAAGAAGCCAGTGAGATTCAGTAATCAAGAATGAATTTATAGTCTTGAAATTTTTGTCAATTTTCGCCCATAAACGAAAAAATTCCGCATGCGATGTCCAAGTGGATAGGGACGCAGCCCGTCCGATCTAGCAAGTTAAGCAACTTTGGGCCCGCAGGCTTGATCCCCGGTGAATAAAATTTTTGATTTTCTAAAAAAAAGTTTGATTTGGAGAGAGAGAAAAAATTTTGCTCAATAAAACGTAAAAACTTTTTCAAATCAAAAATTTTTTACACCTTGATCGAACCTGCGGACCCAATGTTGCTTAACTTGCTAGATCGGACGAGCGGCATTCTAACCACTTAACGATCATTTTTTTAGGTCCTAAACTTCATTCAACACAACAAAGAACTATACAAACCGAATAGATTCTCTTTGCACTTCGAAAGTCAGCTTGATGGATTTTGGGAAAAATATGTCGATGTAAGAATTTTCTCATGCCAATAATATCTACTCCTCATCATTTTTCGCCCAAAAATTATCATTTTTTCACTGAAAAACCATTTTTTTTCACCAAAAATCATCATTTTTTTCACCAAAAATCAACATTTTCCAACAAAAATCCTAATTTTTTTTACCAAAAATCAATTTTAGTACTTTCTGAAAACAAAAGATCTCGAACGCCTACCCAGATGTATTCAAATTGGTAAGATTTTGGTTTTTAAAGGATGAGTCCACTCGGAAAAAAGTTGCCCTAATTTGTATATATTCAGAAAGTTCATGAAAAATGGAGCAATTCTTGTTTCTACGGCACCCTCTGAAACGTTGTAGCTTTTGAGAAAATTGCATGTGAAGTTTCGTCTATGTATTACAATGAAAACACGTTTCAACTCTGTGTATTACAACGAAAACGTTGTCTACGTTTCAAATTCCTGATTCAATCAAAATTTGTTTATTGGCAAGAAAATAATTTTAATTTCTTGAGTATTAAGTAAATATAGCATTTTTCTCAGCTCAATGAGACGAATCAAATGACACCAAAATTATTCATTTTGAAAATCATTTTGGGTTATTGAAACGAAAACATGAATCAGAATTTTCGTTTCAATAACCCAAAATGATTTTCATATTGAATAATTTTGGTACCATTTGATTCGTCTCATTGAGCTGAGAAAAATGCTATATTTACTTAGTACTCAAGAAATTTAAATTATTTTCTTATCAATAAACAACTTTTTATTGAATCAGGGATTTGAACACTAGGCAAATGTTTTCGTTGTAATATACAGACGAAACTTCATATACAACTATCTCAAAAGCTACAACGATTCAGAGGGTGTCATAAAAACAAAAAATGCTCTATTTTTCATGAACTTTTCGAATAATAAAAATTATGTCAACCATACATGGGCAAGGGGGGGGGGTACTGTACCTCCCTAATTCGTCGTATCGGGGGAAAAATTAATGGACCAATTCGTATTTTGACGGTGAATACGTCCAAAACATACGAATTCGACTTTTTCGCCTGTCGACGTTTTTTTTGGTCGACAGTAACCTTTGAGACCAATTCGTATTTTGGGGCCCAGTACCCCCCTGCTTGCCTATATATGATGGCAACTATTTTCCGAGTGGAAAGGTTCTTTAAGAAAATTTTTTATTATAAAATTGATATTTCCAGATGCTGCTGTAAACACAACGATTTTCGAATCCATGAAGAAATACCTCAAAAATTCTCATGCAATAGAGTTAACAGAGGGCACAGGAGGATCCAAAATTTATATCTACAAGTTTAGAAGACAGGGAGGAGCTATTTTAAAAATTGTAATTGGGCCAAATCTGCCAACATATTATACTGTTCTGATGAAAGAAGATTTGGATGATTAGGGGCATCGTTAATTTTTATTTATAGTCCTTTTGGGGTTATCCAGATATTACGTTATCATGTTGGGGAGGGGGTCAGCCCTCTCTACAACAACTTGATAACGTTAGTGCATTTTTGATAACGTGGGGGGGGGAGAGGGTAAAAAATCGGAAAAAATTGATAACGTAATATCTGGACAGCCCTTTTCCGCGCCCGATATAGAGTAGTGATGCGTCAAAATTGCGATTTCGAAATTTCGGACTACAGCGCCAAAAAAAAAGATTTTTCCGATTTCACGCTTCACTAATCGAAAAGCCGACCGTCCGATCTTGCAAGTTAAGCAATATTAAGTAAGATTCGATCCCGCTGAGTCACACTTTTGATTTTTTAAAGAAAATAATGATTTCTTAACTATCATTATTTTCTTGAAAATTAAAAGTTTGACTATCGAGCGGAGATCGAACCTGGCTATCTCAACGTTGCTTAACTTGCCAGATCGGAGAGTCAACTTTTTTCTCCACTGCGTAATGTACATTTAACTTGTTTAAATAATTTATTTTCTAATAAATTTGTAAAGCTACTACACAATAGAGAGGGGGCTACCCACGTGAAAAAATTTTCAAAAATTTTTTTTGGAAACGACCCCTTTATGGTAAAAACATGCGGGAATCTGAATTTGAGATTTTCAAAGCAAAAAAACACTTCCTTGATTCAGGAAGGCTTGTATATTGAAGCGAAAAGTCGCAAAAATCGCATCAAGGAAGCGTTTTTCGCTTTGAAAATGTCAAATTTGAATTTCCCGCATGTTTTCCCCCTAGAAAGGTCATTTTCAGAAAAAATTTTTGAAAATTTTTTCACATGGGGTAGCCCCCTCCCTATTGAAATTTGTTTATTCACGAGTCTCTGGTTGAACAAAAGCAAAACAAGTGACCGGCTTTTTGGTCACTTCACAAAATAATTTCGAACTAAAAACCGTATACGAAAATCGATTTTTCGAACAAACTACGTCGATAGGCCTCTTGAACATTTGTCGTCCAGCGCTGAAGATCATTTGTTTGGATATTGTTGGGCTTGCTACCATGTTCTAAAAATGCAATAAAAAAATTTTCGCTTTATCATGGGAATACGTCTTCAAAATTCCGTGATATTCTATTATTTTGAGTCATGATGAACAACTTTCAAAAAAAGATTTTAGAAAAAAAGTTGTATGATCATGAAATATACCAGGCAAAATCAAATTGACTGAGGTGAGATTCGAACCCAAGATCATTAGACTCGAATCCGGGAGTACTACCACTGAGCCGAGTTCATGTTAAAATTCGGATTTTTAATTTTGTTTATAATTTAACATGAATTTTTTCCTTTTATAAATAACAACTTTTTTCAAAAAAATTTTTTGGAATTTTTTCAGCATAAATCAAAATAATAGAATATCCCGGAATTTTAAAGAAGTATTCGTGTTAACACCAAATTTGAATTGTATGTTACTTCTTTCATGAGCTTCCTTAACAATTTATGACTACACTTGGGGTTTTTGTTGATGACATTTTTGACTCCAGCTAAGCGTTTCGACTTCAATTTTAAGTTGAAATCAGCGGCGAGATCATTGTCGTTGTAATCGAGTAGCGGCTGAAAAATTATGATATAAGCAGCGACATAATTAAGGGGCGGGGCCGACATGGGATCCCTCGTTCCAAGAAAATTTGAAAATTTTATCCCCCGGAGAACAAGGTTTTGGAACTATATAAAAATTTTCTTTTGACTCATTGCTGAACCTTGAAAACACTTCCATGAACCTGAATTAGCCAATTTTTGCTTCACTACACAAACCTATCGTAAATCATTATCTAACACAATGAGGCATCGACGGTAGTCGATCCTCATACAAATAACATCTACTAACTTAATTACGCCTAAAGGAAGGTGACATCATACTTATCTAGACTTAGCGACTGTGTAGTTGTAGCTTGTAACTGTTTGTGTTATATTTTGTGCTGATGCACTGGACTTGCACTGATGCGGATAGATCAAGGGATCTTCCCGCTGCATTTTATGTTTTGATTCGGGATCGAGACGGAGTTGTCATGGAAGGTGGAGCTTCTTAGCGAAGGCTTCCATCAGATTTCGTAATTCCCAAAGTTGAAGACGAGCCTATCGTTGGCCTAGAGCTCATTGTGCCTGGGAGCAGGACTTCTGGACGGTTCTCTTTGGTTAGGGCTCGATAGCCCTCTTATCATCTCGCGTTTCGTGTTTCGCTTCAGGCTCTAACAAACTGTTTAGAGGCCGGCCTCTTCTCTACTTGGACTCGAGAGTCGAACCAACTCGCAACTCTAGAAGCTTCCTAATCCCAAATCCAATTGAAAGATCCATCTTTTGTTTTCTACAAACCTATTCCCTGAATTAGGGCCAGGGAATTAAATAATGATCGTCTCTAATAAAAATAGAATTACGACCGCTGGGGATCGAAAACTCCCTGTTCAAGACGAATTTTTTCATGAATCATCCCTTATTTCCACTTGGCTATACATACTTACATCTGGGTTGAAAAGTTTAATGGTTGAATTTGTCGAATTTTCTGACTGCACTGTATTATCCAAGCTACCCACTGATATTACATTCAAATCACTCGAATTTGGAACTTCGTCTTCTGTAAGGCTAACTTCATCAGTCACACTAGGAGGCAGGGTATATTTAACAGTGGGCAAAGCATTCGTTTCATTATTCAGCTCTTCAATTTCCAGTGCTAAATCTTCACTTGTTGGTACGATTTCATCATAAGTATCAATGGTTGTTGGAGCCGGTGTGGTTGTCGTTGTTGCAACTGTCTAAAACTGGGTTTAAAAATTTTTATGAATAAAAAACATACTGTTACAACAAATTTGTTATCGATTTGTGGGAGGTTCGAATCTTCAGTTATGACCTATAAATTAGAAAAATTTTCTTTTTAATTTAAAAAATTTTACTTTATCTGAATAAGAGCCTCCTGAACCAGTACTCTTGGTCATACTCATTTGTAATGTCATTCCAGCGCCTTGTGTATAAGCTCCACCTGCCGGGGCTGGTGCTACGGATAAAAGTTCTGGAGGTCGGGGGCCTCCTGGATTTATGTATTCTGGCTAAAAATTAGACAAGTTTAAACTCTATTCGAGATTTCAAAAAGCTGGGCGAGCATGGCCTAATGGCTAAGACGCTGGTCATTCATGTTATTAGCGCTGGTTCGATCTCACCAGGGTGAACTTTTATTTTGCGGGGAATCCGAGTTTGACATTTTTGAAGTGAAAAAATCTTCCCTGATTCAGAGAAGGCATATTGTGTATTGAAGCGAAAAGTCGAACAAATGCAATTTTTGCCTAAAAGCGAGATAAAAATGTGTGGGAATCCGAGTTTGACATTTATAAAATTTCTCGGATTCAAGAAAAGCTGTATATCGACGCGAAAATTCGACAGGCACATCGTATAATAGACAAATTTTAAAGCTCAAACTTTTTTGCAATATTATAGTTAACCCATGGTTTACACCATAGCCCAGTGGCTAAGGAGCCAGCCTATCAAAATGTAGGTGCGGGTTCAATCCCGGCCGACCAAATATTTTTTTTGATCTTACCACCTTTCCGAAATTTTTGAACTTCATTTTCCTTTTTGATCTCAAGTATATCTTATAATAAAGCTTACCGCTCCACCTTCAACCACACCAGAAACATAGCCTTGATTTTGTGCTCCAACACTTCCAGCTGGATAAGCAATCTGCGGATCACCATCCGTCCTTCCATATGACTGTACCTTGGGACAATAACTCCCACAATATTCAGCTTTCGGTGGTGGTTGACACTCTCTTGGTGCTGGGCAATTGCATTCACAATTTTGCTGCTGCTCAGGGCAATTCGAAACGGGGCACTCGCAATTTGCCACAGGACAATTCGAAATGGGGCATTCACAATTTTGTGGACGATCACAAGGTGGGCATTCGGGTGTGGGGCAATCTTGGTTGGAATAAAAATTGCTTCGGCAAAAGTCACCACAATAGGAAGCTTGTGACGGGAGTTGGCAGTTGTTTGAGCATGGGGTTTGTTGGGGGCATGAGCAGCTTGGGGGCGCGAAAAATGTTGGGGAAATTTTTATGGGGTTATTAATAAAGAGGATTATTATAGGGTAGAATATTTTGCATCTAGTCATTACAAATGAAGTTTTAAGGCATATTCTGAAACAAAATAATGAAAAAAAAATCGAATTTTGGACAAAAAATCGATTTTTGCCACAAAAAATTGAGCAAAAATGATTTTGCTCTTTGAAAAAAATTTTACCCATCGGAGATTGAACCTGTGGGTCCAACGTTTCTTAATTTGTCGGGTCTGACGAGCATCGTCCTTATCCACTTGGCTATCGCATGCGAACTTTTTTTCACATACATCTTTTTTAAGTATCACGCTCCGCACGGCGACCAAATTTTTGGGTCACTCGATTGAAAATCCAGACGATATAGTCCGTTTCCGCTCATAGGAAAAAAGTCCGCATGCGATGGCTAAGTGGATAAGGAAGCATCCCGTCCGATTTGGCAAGTTAAGAAACGTTGGGCTCGCAGGTACGATCACCGGTGGAAAACTTTTTGGCACTATAACTTTTGCCACGTAACTTTCGTGTCAATAAACATATTTAATTTCAGACTAATTGAGTTGCCTGATTTTCAATAAATATGTATATTGACACGAATGTGGCGAAAATTATAGTTTTTTGGCAACGTGGCGAAAGTTATAGCGTCAAATTTTTAGTTTAAAAAAATTGAACAAAAATCTTTTCACCCCCCCCCCCGAAATTCGATCCTGGATCACACAAAAAATTTACTCCAATTTGACCTCATACATAAAAACTAATGACCGCCGGAAAAAACGTCTACCACCCTTTCTAAACACTAAACAATACCCCTAATAAGAAACGACACGCCAACCGGATCGCCAATACACGT
The DNA here is from genome assembly GCA_900406225.1 of Acrobeloides nanus. Classification (NCBI taxonomy): domain Eukaryota; kingdom Metazoa; phylum Nematoda; class Chromadorea; order Rhabditida; family Cephalobidae; genus Acrobeloides; species Acrobeloides nanus. The sequence continues at coordinate 996 of OZJO01025606.1, read as the reverse complement.
TTACAACAATTGTCTCTCTCTCAAATTATAATATGTACAAAGAAGTCAATCTGTTTACAACCCCGATAATGCCGAAACTATTTGGAGCGTAAACCATCACTTTCGATTTCCAACCCCAATTCCGGAATCCGATACTTCTGGAAAGATGTAATTGGCTCAAATGAGTTCCTTCGAATGTCATAAAAATCTTATTTTCCCGGCTGAGGTCGCCAATACGGCTATTACAAAAAAAACGCCATTATGGGTCTGAAAGGTAAAATTGGTTCGAAAGTCCGTCAACAAATTGTATCCGGACGGAGTTTTTGTTCATCAATTAATAATAATCAAACTGTTCGTATTTCAAGGACCAGTCCACTCGGAAAAAAACACTATGAAAAAAATATATATTCAGAAAGTTCATGACAAATGGAGCATTTTTTGTTTTTACGATAACCTCTGAATCATTATCGATGTCGACATAATCACGTTTGAAGTTAGCGATTTTTGAAATCTGTGTATTACAACGAAAACTTGAAAGTTTTCGTTGTAATACACAGATTTCAAAAATCGCCAACTTCAAACGCAATTATCTCAAAAACTACAACGATTCAGAATTTATCGTAAAAACAAAAAATGTTCCATTTTTCATAAACTTTCCGAACATGTACAAAAATGGACAAATTTTTCCCGAATGGTTCTATTGGGTTGTTCGGAAAGTCTTGCTCATTTTTTTAAAAGATAATAGTTCATTCTCGGTCGAAAAATTTTGTTTTGCCAAAACAGCCTACATAGGGGTAAAATTATGCGAAAAATCGATTGCGCGCATTCCCGAAGCGTGAAAATGCTTCCTTGACCCTGATTCAGGGAAATAGATGTGTGTATTGAAGCGAAAATAAAATTTTTTTTGAAATTTCTCTCTCAAAATCATATTTTTGGGGGTAATTTCATGCGAAAAATCGATTGCGCGCATTCCCGAAGTTTGAAAATGCTTCCCTGATTCAGGGAAATGAGTTTTTT
>OZJO01025604.1:0-26963 GCA_900406225.1 Acrobeloides nanus | reverse complement strand
ACGGTTTCAAAAATTGATTCGAATTTTCGTTACTATGGCCACCCCAGGTTCGAGATTTCGAGACATCGTCTCTTAATTGCTAGCACAATGCATGTAACACTGGCAGCATACCAGATACCTTAAAAGTTTTAATCAATAAAACAAGATTCATTTACGACATAAAGAAAATTGAGCATAATTGTTAATTGTAAAGGAGTATTTTAAGAAAATTATTAGAAATGACTAGTTTTCTTAAAATTTGACATTATCTGTTATAACAATTATCTTAAATACCCTTTATAAATACCAATTATGAGCTATTTTGATTTAAAATGTAAACGAGCAATTTTCTTAGAAAAAATGCTGATGTAAAAATTAGGCTCTAGTGCACTTTAGGCGACCAATGAGTTTTTAGGTGACCAATGAACTTTTAGGTGGCCAATCAAAAAATAGGTGACCAATCAATAATGCAAAAGAAAAAATCGAGTAATGATCGTTTATCTACATGATAGCTCTAAATAACGGTTCTATTGCACTTTAGCCGTCCAATCGACGTTTAACCGTCCAATCGTCGTTTAAAGGGGGGGGGAACCATTTATATAGCAAAATCGTGTATTTCGTTAAAATGTAATAAATCGATCAAAATTTGACATGCATATAGGTAAAATTTAGCGGGGAATCCAATGGCAATGCTATTTTTCCAAAATTCTCTATCCTAGAGGTCGAAAAATTGAATTTTAAGTGTTTTATATATTTTTTACTATGTTTTTTCTATGTTGAAAAAATCGAAATTTTCAAAAGTTCGAATTTTCAAAATCGATTTCGCTAACTTTGTTCCCCATACCGAAAAACGGTAGAAACGTCAAAAGAAAAATATTCTAGCCCTCAAAAAACATAGATTTTTAGACCCCAAAAAGCATAAATTTTCGAAAAAAACGATGTCTTTTTATCCTGTTTTTTATTGTTTCTAAGCCAAAAATTATCACAGAAAGCACTTGTCTAGGGTAAATTGGTGTTGGGGAATCGATTCCCGGTGTTATTTTTCGGTTTTGGCATCATCCAAGTGTGTTTTGAGCGACTTTTTGGGAGCTTGTACTAAAAATTGAATTATTGGGTTGCTAAATAAGTCCTTGTGGCTCAAAAAAAATGCTCTAATTTCACCATTTTTCATCCGTTTTCGATGAAATTTTTTTTCAGTAGTGGGTAAGAGTGTATGCTGAATACGATCCAATCGGTCTTTTTGAACGAAACTCATGTTTTCGTGTCAATATCCAGACTTTTTCAAAAATTTTTATACCCCTAAAATGGCTTAAAAATTTGTATTCCCTGAATCAGGGTTAGAGAAATTTTTTCATGCCTCGAAAATGCGCGCAATCGATTCCCCAACTAGAAAAACCCTAGTAGGGTCGAAAATTTCGTCAAAAATTGACTTCTATAACCAAATATCGACATTTTAAAATTGATGATCTAAAAAACCAGCCTAATAAAAAAGAAACCATCGGGAGACAGCGGGAGACGAGTCGATTTCAACAAATGTTGTTTTGATAGTAAGTACTAAGGGTCTAGTTTTTGTTTTTACAAGGTACGTTTTGGTAGATCTCTATATAGCCGAAATATAAAGATTTTTCGATATAGGCCATATTCGTGATTTTTGAAAAATCGATATATTTCATATTATAACATTCGCTCTGGTCATAATTTGTTCAAAAAAATGTTTTTTAGGGCTAAACAAATAAGTATAAAACAGGTTTTTGAGGTACCTACAAAGAACCTAGCCAATACCCCATAAAAAATTGTTTTCGATCTAAAATTTTGATGGATTCTGAAAGTCCAACATCAAATCTATAAAACCCACATGTTATCTAAAAAATGATGGTCCGACCATTTTGGTGCATAAATGGTTCCCCCCCCCCTTTAACCGTCCAATAGAGTCTTTTACCGCCCAATCAATTTTTTAACCGCCCAAACAAATTTTTAGGCTTAGGCCTAAGTCTAGGTGGTGCTAGAAGAGAATAGGTATCCAATGAAACTTTATGTATCCATTGAAATTTTTATGTATCCAATCAAAAAATTCATTTTTAGGCCTAGGCTTAGGCATAAGTCTAGGCCTAAACCTAGGACTATTCCTAGGCCTAAACCTAAGCCTAGGCATAGGCCTAAGCCTATTCCTGAGCCTAGGCTTATGCCCCTAGCTAACCTTTAATTATACTACTTTTTTATCCAAAAGTTGAAAAAATCATAAGGGTTCTCTCCCTTATGTTATTTTTACCAATCGCGTAGCCAAGGGGTGGCAGTTTTTGGGAAAAAGTTATAAAATTTTGAAAAAAAATGAAAATTTTAGACGTTTTTGGTATAAACAATTGAAAATTTTGGTTATTTTTGGTGAAAAATCATAATGAGAGACCATTATAATTTTTTTTCAAATTTACAAAAATTTGGGCAAAAACATAATGGGAGAGCATTAGAAAAATTTTTTCATTTTTCGATATCGAGGGGGTGGGACCATATCTAGGGTGTCCTAACGTAAACACGGGCCTGGGGTCAAAAAAATATGGTCGTGCTCTTCGTGTGCCCGACCAATTTTTTTTTTACAAAATTGCCCTTTTTTTCAAACAAAAATATCCAAATTTTGCCATTTGCGCCAAAAATTTTAATTTTCCGATTATATCTATTTTTCACCAAGTATTCTCATTTTTCACAGACCGTCCCTGAAACAGACTGTCCCGGGCCGCCGTCCGGCCCTTTAAATAGCCTAGTGCCCATTTGCGAAATTTTTTATGGCAAATTTGTTCATTATGAAAATTTTATTTGAAAATACAAATTGAGATTTCAATATAAATGATTCAACTGGGATTATAAACTATTATAAACAAATACAAGTGATATACAAAAGGTAATTTTTTACATGAATACAATCCTAGCACCTATAAACTATAGGCTCACAAAATTTGCATATTTAAAATCTTCGTATAAATTTAGCTCGTCTGATATCATTGGAAGTCTTTCCAATGGCAACTTTGTCGGCTTCCGAGATCTCTTCAACAATTGGCCCCGGCAAGAAGGCTGCATTTTTCTGACAAATCAATGAAGCTGGGACTTTGCAGCAACTTTGAACCCATTTTCCGGTGTTGCCGTCTACTTTTATACATTTTCGGCCGCGGTTTACTGGTGGGCGTGTGCCTGAAAATATGAAAAATTGGTATTAAAATGAAATCTCGAGATCCTACCAATTTCCCAATTTTCAAAGTTAAAAGGAGTTTTGTCAGAGTAAACATAGTCAACGGAATTTCCATATTGTGCAGCACCAAGCCAAACGATTCCGGCTTGTCTAGCGAGCTCTGAAACAAATTGATTATCAGCAGGGTTATGTATGGATGGATGATGAGCACCTTGGAAATAGCATTTGAATTCTCCTGCTGTCCATCCGATTTTTTCTTGATAAAGTCTATANAAATGTGTTAAATAAAATTTTTCTTTTTTTATTCCAAAGATCTTTCTTTTTTTCATTGGCCTTAACTTCCGGTTTTTTGTGTTTTGTGGTGGTTTTTTATTAGATTAGAGTGGTCTCATTTTTCACCGAAATCATTTCAAATTATACTATTCATTATAAATTTTAACCGGTTTATAAACGTCAATTTTTGTTAGGCAAGTGGAAGAAAAAAAACTCTCGCAGGATGGTCACCGCACAATTTTTTACAATACTCGCACGGCTGATGCACATTTGAGAGACTAGGACAAAATATGTCCCCAATCGACGGCACAAAAATTGTCTCAGGGCAGAAATTTTGATTTTTAACTCTTCCAAAATTTTGATATTTGTTCCTCAATTTTTGAATGTGGCAAAAAATCTTTGAATCTTCTCCTCCCAATATTTGGCATAATATAGTTGGGGGGAGGGAGCAAAAATTGCCTTTTGTTGAAAAACGATTTTCCTTTCTCTCTAATGTTGTCTTGGTCCATTGCAAATTAAAAAATTTCAATTCTTGTGCGCAGTCTTTCATAAAATTTGAAAAATTAATTTTTTAAGGAAGTATTTTTGATTCGAATGACATAAATTGACATTAATATCTTTCAAAAATCTTGTACTCAAAAGTGTTCCCTCTTCAACACAAACCGGATTTCTAGACCAAAATTTTCATTCCCTAAGGGTAGAACACTCAAGTTAATCAGGTCATGCGTTCTGAGACAAATTTAATTAGTTATTGCATGTCCCATCATCAAGAGAAAAAAATTAACCTGAAACAAATTGATTATCAGCAGGGTTATGTATGGATGGATGATGAGCACCTTGGAAATAGCATTTGAATTCTCCTGCTGTCCATCCGATTTTTTCTTGATAAAGTCTATAACATTTTCCGGTGTGAGGAGAGTATCTCCATTCGGATGAGCCACAGGGGTTTTGAGCGAGGGCTAAAAATTTTATTTTTTTAATTTTTTGGTGGTCAACATTTCGGTTTGAGAGCTATTTTTGAACATGATTAGGTTTACAAAAAATCTACGGCTTTGTTTTAGCGGCTAGAAAATAAAAGGACTAGGGCACAACGGGACCTCTCGCAAAAAATTAAATTTTTAGCCAAAATTTTCAATTTTAGTCAAAATTTTCAATTTTAGTCATTTTTGTAATTTCACACTTTTTTATAGTTTGAATTTAAGATATTATAAATGTTGGCTCGATGGTCTAGTGGTATGATTCTCGCTTCGGGTGCGAGAGGTCCCGTGTTCGATCCACGGTCGAGCCCAAAAGTTTTTTGCCCTTAAAGGTGGGGGGAGGGGTACCAAGCCTTTTTTTCTAAAAAAACCATAAGAGGGACCGAAATAGAGAATAATTTATCATTTTTGCTTAAAATTAACCAAAAATAAAAATTAGGGCTACCATTTTTGGGCAATTTTTTAATTTTTCAAAAAAATCTATACCTGTATAACCTAAAGCAGCTAGACCTAAGAATAACAATTGAATCATTTTTTAAACTTTTAAGTTAATAAAAGAAACCCCAAGTTTTTAATAAAATTTTTCATGGCACCCATACTTTTATACTAACCATGTTCTTCCGGCTACATTAATATGGGAGGAGCTTCCCCTACTTGGAGAAAATAAATCTTTCGATTTTTCTGAAATTCACAGCAAACGTTCACTTTGGACATCCTACTCTTTTGCCTTGATAACTTTTTTTATTGTTAAATTGACCTGTCGTAGGTGTGTAATGATGTAGAAAAACCTGGCGTTGGAGACGCCTCCTTGATTTTGAATAGAAATGAGTGTAGGAACTGGCGTCGAGTTTTTATGCAATTAGAAAAAGAGTTATCTAATTCAAGTTTTATGTGGGTGATCTTGACATGATTTTGGAACGAAAAAGAAAGTGTCAAAAATGTTTAAATTTGTGTATCTGAAGAATAAAAAGGGTGATCCCCTCGTTCTTAGAAAAATTGAAAAATTTTCATTTTTTTAATAAAAAATAACATTTACCAAAAATAGTCAAAAATTGCTATTTTTATAAAAAATTACATTTTTAGCTCTTTTGCATAAAAAATGCGATTTTCTATGCCAAACAAATTCATTTTCCTCCAAAAAAGTTTCATGTAAAAAACGGTACTACTTCGGATTAACTGTTCCAAGTGACAGGGTACTGAAACCAGAAAAAAGTTTTTAAATTTTTTCCAAAAAAGACTCTATAGGGATATTTTTATGCGGGGAATCGATTGCGCGCATTCCCGAAGCTTAAAAATCCTTTCTTCACCATGAACTAGAAAAATTTATGGAGAAATCCCTTAAACACTTGAAAATAAGTTTTTTACATTTTTAGCATGTGATTCTTGTTTAAAATGTGGCCTTAAAGAGGGCCGTTGGGATGCAACAGCAGCTTTATGGATTACATGAGTACTGTTCGGCCACTTGACTCCAAAAGTTTTACAATACTTCATTCGTCCTTCCAAAACGTTCGCGCCAGTTGAATTCGGCGATGTGAAGGTCATACTGCTCGTCGTGGATGCCATATTTGCGACGAACATTCGCACGCCATTTTTACTACTTTTCTCGATCGTCTTTGTGTGAATACATGAAGCTGTTGTTATATTCTTATCCCAACGACCCTCTTTAGGGCCACATTTTTAACAAAAATCACATGCTAAAAATTTAAACAACTTTTTTTCAAGCGTTTAAGAGGATTTCTCTATAAATTTTCCAAGTTCATGATGAAGGAAGCATTTTCAAGCTTCGAGAATGCGCGCAATCAATTCCTCGCATAAAAATATCCCTATAGGGAAATACACCGCTAAGTATTCACCAGAAATTGCGGCAGTTGGACGGCAGCCAGGAGGTCCGAGTTCGAATCCCGGTTGGGCCCGAAAACTTTTGTTCAATTTTCAAATTTCCTAGAAAACAGTTTAATAAAAGCCCAGTAGAATTTCCAAGTCCACATCCGATATCAATGATAGTTTTTGGATTGTTAAGAGGAATTCTTTGAATAAGATCTACCGTCCAAGTGCACTACCATTGTGCTACCGAGACCTACAACTGAATGCCCGAAATTTCTGATGAATACTTAGCGGTGTATTTTCCACTATTTACACTATGATTAACACCTGTGTGTCCTCCGACCGATTAACGGTACATGAAGGACATAGGGATTATCGATAGGTGATAGCTCTCATTCGAGAATTTTGGAGCTCGGATTTTTAACACGCCGAGACGTGGAAATCCAGGAAATTTGAAAATTGGGCAAAAGTTTTCGGACCCGACCGGGACTCGAACGGTAAAAAAAATGGTAAATTTTGGTTAAATTTTTCGATTCAAATAATAAGAGGTCCCTTATGTAAATTTGTGACCTTTAACCTAAAATTTGCGGTTAGGAAGTGGGGGAAGGGGGCCCCCTATGCTCCCCCTTCCCCCAGCGGTGTATTTAAGGGGGTAGGGCAGCCTCGGAGTGGGCCGAAAATCGAAAAAAATCATAAGAGTCCTCTTATGATTTTTTGTGGGTAGCCTCCTCTAGTCGACCCTTCTCCCTTCGCCACTGCCTCCTCCCACTTTTTAATCCCACAGCACAATTTTTTGTTGAAATTTTTGAGTCCCATCTCAACTTTTCAAAATCTTAGGCGTATTCCATGTGTACTATTACAATCATCATGATTTTTTACTGTTTTAAACAATATTACATAAAACTTGTAGTATTTTTATCCGTCACACTACAATTGGTAACTTTTTTTAATGCGTTTTTTCTTTTACAATAAAAGCTGTCGTTTTTTATCACGGTAACAAATTAATTTCAATTACTCTTTGTACTTGAGCGTACTCATTTGTGAAGTTTGTTACTGAAGTTAAAAAATATGATCTTATAAAAAAATAGTTCCCTCTAAAGGCGCCAATTTGTTAATCAAATTATTGTATTGCAACTTTATAATGCGTAGTCTTTTTGTTTTAACATGGTCTGATAAAAACTATCTAATAAAAAAAGAGCGATCTAGACAATTGTTGAAGAAGTGTACAATTTAATAGTGCGGTTAAGATTTCAAAATTTTTTATTAGTACAGGTAGACACGTAGCGAGAGTCCAGGTTCGGGAGGGGGTCTATATCCCTTGTTTTGGGTTTTTTACCTATTGACCATTAGGAAAAATTTTCATTTTTTCGATTTCGAAGAAGGAGTCTATAGACCCTCCCTTTGCCCCCCCCCACTCCCTATGTACCTGAGTCCAGATTATGGGCCTAAAAAGAGAAGAACGTTAGAAAAATCATATGTTTTTTTTATAAATTTAATATTTCATGGAAATCTCTCAGTAATGACCTTCAAAATCGGCGCCATGAAGTTATAAATACTTGAAAAAGGACTCTTTAAATGTGTCTTAATGGTAATAAAAAGTAGAGCAGTAAATCTTGATTGAAAAAATAAAATGAAGTGAAAAAATATAACTAGTTTTATTAAAGATATAAATTATCGCATATATTAAAAAAAGTTATCTGTCGAAAATTTTTTTAAATAAAACGAATTAGTCTGACATAGTCAGGCTAGTCTGTGTGACACGTTTATAATACAGGGTGTTTCAGATGAAATGTACCTAGTTTATTTTGACATAACTTGTTTCTGGAAAATGATTTTGAATTTTCGACTTTTGGAAAATAACAAACTAATTTGTCCATTTTATGCATATTTCTTTGTTTTTGAAAATCTTGATTTTGGGCATTGAAACGAAAATTTACTATTTTTTCCTGAAGGAATTTCTAAAAAATTCTTGCGCCAATTGATTCAGCGACCCCAAAAACGGTAGTGTACCAATTTTCGTGAAAAACTTATTCTTGGATTTCGAGTAAAAAACTTTATTGAAGGGCTGGGGTTCGAACCAGCAACGTTCTGGCTCATGCACATTGTGGTATATGTGAGCTTACATGCACTACAATGTGCATAAGCCCGAACGTCGCTGGTTCGAATCCCAGCCCTTCAATAAAGTTTTTTACTCGAAATCCAAGAATAAGTTTTTCCCGAAAATTGGTACACTACCGTTTTTGGGGTCGCTGAATCAATTGGCGCAAGAATTTTTTAGAAATTCCTTTAGGAAAAAATAGCAAATTTTCGTTTCAATGCCCAAAGTTAAAATTTTCAAAAACAAAGAAATATACATAAAATGGACAAATTAGCCAGTTATTTTCCAAAAGTCTTAAATTCAAAATCATTTTTCAGAAAAAAGTTATGCCAAAATAAAATAGGTACATTTCATCTGAAACACCCTGTATAACGTGACAATTAAAAATTGATTTTCTAATTTTTCCAGTGGGGTACCCTCCTCGATTTTGATGTCAAAAATCTTAGAATTTCGTCCTCTTCACAATGGTATATTGTGTTAAAGGGGGGGGGTCTCATTTGGGGGTCATTCTCCGAAAAAAATTCCAAAACAGCCTATATAGGGGTAAAATCATGCGAAAAATCGATTGCGCGCATTAGTGTATTGAAGCGAAAATCAAACACTTTTGGATTTTCGCTTCAATACACTGATCCCTTCCCTCAATCAGGGTCAAGGAAGCGCTTTCACGCTTTCGAGAATACGAAATCCTTGAGTTAAAAGCAAAAAACTAGCGCCGCAGGTGAACATTTTTTTGAGAAATATTTGTTTTAAGCTCAAAATGCATATGAAATGGAAATTTGTGGTGAAAAAAATGAAAATTTTGTACATTTTTAGTGAAAATTTGTTCATTTTTGATGAAAAATCATAATTGGAGACCATTAGAATGTTTGGAAAAATTAAAAGTAAATGGGGCCAAAAAACATGGGGGACCATTAGGGAAAATTTTGGTAAAAGATGCGTCTAAAATTTCTTTGCGCGCGTACCCGAATTTTGCATGCTCGTTGCACGTGAGCCCCCTCCAAATTGGAGGGAGGGGTGATTGAGGCTGCGCGGTAAACGTCTCGACCAGCCAAGTCGAGACGTTTACCGCGCAGCCTGAGTCTTGCGCACATGTGGGTTACATCCGTGCAGACTTTCTCAAAAAAAAGTTCAAACCCAACATGCATTTGAAAAGTTTAAAATCTATGCAGCCTTCCTTGGATAAAACTGAAATTTTTTTAAGAGTAATTGCTTTTTGCGCACAAAAAATTTTCCTTAACCGGTTCTCTGTCAGGCCATCACATTTAGACAATTTAAAAAAAATATCTACACTTTTTTGTCGGAACACTGCAAATAAACTGTCCATCAAGTGTCATAGAACCAAAAGACTAAAATTTATATTAATTAATAACTAATGCATTTAGTTTTAAACTGTAAAGTACGCTGTTCAGAAAAAGTCTTACAATGAAAATCAGTTTGGCTGGTTTGCAATTCTATTCGACATCCGGTTAAAAAATCGTCGTCAGGTGATATACCACCAAGAAATTTGGTTCAAAGAAGGACAAAAAATTTAAGTTATTGGGTTAAAGAACAAAGTTAAAAGGCGAATGAAGATAATAAAGATTTTAGTTTTCTTTATGACCTTGATTGTCTAGGATCGTAAATTCTAAAAATTTGAATGAAAAGAAAACTTCCGCTTCCGATTTTTAAACGGTTAAGAGGCGATATCTTGACTTTTCGAACCTATTCCAATCATAGGTCGGCAAGGGGAGAGCCTCCCCCTGACCCACGCACGCACGGACCAAAATTGAGGGGAGACCACGCACTCATGGGCCCAAAATTGAGGAGTGATCACATATAGACCCCACTGAACATATGAGATGGTCCATATAAATTGAGTGCAGAAGACTACCTCAAGCTAAAAAAAAGGTCGTTTTTTTGGTGGAGGTGGTGGGGAATCATCTCATCGGGGATCCCCTCCCCCCACCTTGCCGACCTATGATTTCAATATAATGGAGGACGCAATAAAAAATTTTTCCGATTTGTTTGAAACCAACGTATACCCCCCCCCCATTTTTGGGGTCGCTGAGCGCCAATTTGAGCAATGATTTATTTTTCGACCGATTTTTTTGTTAGCCCTGTACTGAGGTCCTGGTTTTTGAAAAAGTGCACAACTTCAATTAATCAGATCTCCATCAATTTAAATTCATATCAAATGGTTTTGCTGTCATTGCAAAGATGGTGAATACTACTTTCTTTATTCTCATAACGCCCCCTGACAAACCCACTTAGTTTTTAAGCTAGAGTGAATTTTTCTGATTTTCTAGGTGTCAAAAAAATCACTTTTTGTGGTTTTTGTCAAAACTTTTCCACGAGTGCATATGGTTATGGATTTATTATGAGAAACTCAATTCCTGGCTGCAGTGGTGGAACCAGGATTTAGTTTTTTGGGGGCACCTAGGTAAAAACCTCATTTCTTAAGAAATTTGTCAAATTTTGGCCAGAAATGCCATTTTTTAATGAAATTTTCGGTTTGGGGGCTATGGCCTCTGGCTCCGCCACTGTCTGGCCGTCACAATGACATCTCGTTCATGGTCTAAATCAGGTTCTAACATAAGCAAATTTAGTTAATAAGACCCCAAAAATCATAAGGAAGATCTCATTTGGTCCCCCACCCTATGGGAGGGGGACCAAATGAGGGTTGTGGGTTTTTTTGAAAATTCCATTTGGGATGCTGCCCATGCACCCTGTTTATATTTTTTTTACTCAATTATTTATACATAAATATTTTTACTACAATCATTATATAATTTTTTACTCTTTATTTGTTTTTCTATGTCACCTATCACCATAGTCTCCGTGGTCACTTCCTTTTGAAAACCCTGCGGAATGGTGTTCATGACCATGTTTGCCATATCCTCCACGATCATAAATATAACCAAGTCTGCCATGTACAGAATTGTGGTGATTATGGTGATGGCTACCATGTTTATGTTCTTCATCATGCTCATCATGACCCTTTTTATAGTCGCCACCATGAGCATGGTGAGTTTCGTCATCTTTTCCTTCTTCTTCGTCATAATCTAGAAAAATTAAAAGTCAACACAAAATTTTAAATCGTGATTTTTTTGCTAAAATTTTTGGTAGAAAAGAAAAATAGAAACTTAAAATTTTTGAACAAAAAAATAAAGCAATTCGATTTTTAAAATATTATTTCTAGTTTTTCAAATTTTGAAAAATAAATTCATAAAAATAATGATAACAACAATTGATTTTTCGCTCATAATGTATTTCAAATTTGGAACAGTCTATTCCATGGTGGGATGGCCGAGTGGTCTAAGGCGCTCGGCTCAAGCGAATGCTTAGCACATTGTGCCTCCGAGTCTGGGTTTCCAGGCGTGGGTTCGAATCCCACTTCCACCAGAAATTTTTTGCCTCTTTTAATTTTTGAAATTCTTTAAAATTTTAATTAATCTCTATTTTGATTCTTGACTAAATAAAAAATTATTTTTGAAAAAATTGTCAATATGTAGCAGTTTCGAATTCCGCTTGGTCATGAATTTTTTGTATTAATTGATTTTGCGTAAATTTAGGTATTTTTGGTACATTAAAAGTATTTTCTATATTTTAAATTTAAAAAACATTTTCTTACCTTCAGTTCCATAATAGCCTCGTCTATAAAACCCATCTGGACCGTTTCCTTCAGCATAATATCCATACTTTTTACCTTCTTCTTTATCTAAAAAATTACTCATTTTTCATGATTTTTTGATNTCTTCGTCATAATCTTCAGTTCCATAATAGCCTCGTCTATAAAACCCATCTGGACCGTTTCCTTCAGCATAATATCCATACTTTTTACCTTCTTCTTTATCTAAAAAATTACTCATTTTCATGCTTTTTCGATAGGCAGATTTTTTTGGCGGGAGGCGTAGTTTTTTGCGTGAAACCTAAAAATCATAATATTGTCCTCCTTGTGATTTAAAAAATCAACCATTGAGCAAAAAATATGAAGGGGTCTATATACGGGAAAAATATAATTTATGTTAAACACGTTATTTCAACAAAAAAAGCGCTGTAAGAGCGTTTTTAAAGAACTTCAAAAATTAAGAGGCAAAAAATTTCTGGTGGAAGTGGGATTCGAACCCACGCCTGGAAACCCAGACTCGGAGGCACAATGTGCTAAGCATTCGCTTGAGCCGAGCGCCTTAGACCACTCGGCCATCCCACCATGGAATAGACTGTTCCAAATTTGAAATACATTGTGAGCGAAAAATCAATTGTTGTTATCATTATTTTTAAGAATTTATTTTTCAAAATTTGGAAAACTAGAAATAATATTTTAAAAATCGAATTGCTTTATTTTTTTGTTCAAAAATTTTAAAAAATATGAGGGGGTTAAGACATTTTTCAAATTTTGCTACAAAAAATTTAAATTAAACACGTTATTTCAAAAAATAGCGCTATCGGAGCATTTTTTAAAAATTTCAAAAATTATAAAAGCAAAAAATTTCTGATGGAAGCGGGATTCGAACCCACGCCTGGAAACCCCAGACGTGCTGTCGGAGCGTTTTTTTGTTAAAAATGTTTGTTTTTAAGCCAATGGCGAGCCAGAACTCCTGAAAGGCGGTATTATATAGTCCATTTCCGCATACATGTGCGCAAACACTCCCCTAAAATTTTGAGATTTTGCACGCATAAAAAAATCGGTCTCCCAGTTCTCATAAAAAATCTATTTTTTGGCCCACCCTTTACCTTCATGATCATGAGCAGCATGATCTTCTTCTTCACGTTCATGCCCATCAGCATAACCTTTGTCATGGTGGGTATTACCATAGCCCCAATCTTTATCCCCTACATTATACGCCTTATGACCTTTGCCATCGTGTTGATGACCACTTTCTTGAACTTGCCAGCCATGATGACCACCATGGTCTTTATGTTCATTTGAGCCCCAATCATCACCTTTCTTTGCCCATTTGTTTCCATTAGAGCCTTCATCATTTATGCCTATCCAATCGGAATCACAGGCTATCAAATAGAATAAAGAAGGTAGCAATAAAATTTTTAATAATATACGTTTCATTATGCAAAATTTAAAAGTCGGCACAAAATAATAATTCCGTTGTTTGAACGTATTATAAGCCAAGAAAAGAAAAGATGCTCAACGGAACCCGGGTCAAGCACAACATGAATTGTTGTAAAAAAATTTAAAGTCATTGCTCGGAGCTGGATTTAGTAACAATTATGAGTTTTTGCTAGTTTTTCAAAAGATGATCCGCCATTTGAAATAGGCATTAAAAATTTAGTTTTTTAATCGACAAACTGGAACTGAAGGCCTACTGAGCTCATAATAAACATAATTTGCAAATCGAAAAGAAGAATCTTCGACCTTGCTCGAGCACAGATGTACATCCCCCTTAAAATAAGGGGGACCAGTAACGAAACCAGGATTTCATTTCAGGAAGTGATAAAAAATGCTAAAGTTTCGGGGGGAAAATGATAAAAATCGCTTTTTTCGGCTTTCGGCTGATTTCAAGGGGCAATTGCCCGGATTGCACCCCCCCCCCTCCTTCAGCTACGCTTTTGAGGGAGACTTTTAAAACATAAGCCGAAGAAGCGTGAAAATGCTTCCTTGTCCCTGATTCAGAGAAGGAAGTGTGTGTATTGAAGCGAAAATCAAACATTTTCGATTTTTTATGAGAAAACCGTCGATTCTTAGGTTTTTCTAGGCGGGGAATCGATTGCGCGCACTCCCGAACCGTTAAAACGCTTCTTTGACCCTGATTTAGGGAAGGAATTGGTGTATTTAAGCGAAAATCAAACATTTAAAAAATGCTTACACCAATTCCTTCCCTGAATCAGGGTCAAAGAAGCGTTTTCACGATTCGGGAGTGCGTGCAATCGACTCCCCGCCTAGAAAAACCTAAGAATCAACGATTTTCTCATAAAAAATCGAAAATGTTTGATTTTCGCTTCAATACACACACTTCCTTCTCTGAATCAGGGACAAGGAAGCATTTTCACGCTTCGAGAGTGAGCACAATCGATTTTTCGCATTTTTTTACCTCTAGAATCGCCATTTCAAAAAAAATTTTTGGTCAAGAACTGACCCTAAAGTGGTCACCCCCTTTAAGTAAAAAATATAACCTTCGGGGCGAAAAATGCCTTTTTTGCCTCAAAAATGATTTTTTACCTATATAGTCAAGAATCAAAATAAAGATTAATTAAAATTTTAAAGAACTACAAAAAATTAAAAGAAGCAAAAAATTTCTGGTGGAAGTGGGATTCGAACCCACGCCTGGAAACCCAGACTCGGAGGCACAATGTGCTAAGCAATCGCTTGAGCCGAGCGCCTTAGACCACTCGGCCATCCCACCATGGAATATTCAGTTCCAATTTTGAATTACATTGTGAGCAAAAAATCAATTGATATTATCATTATTTTTTACATTATCGAAAAGCTCACATTGTCGCAAAGCTCATATTTTCGGGCACATGTGACGTGCCGGCACACGTCACTTTTAACCTCTGATCAAAATACGATTTTTGATCTCAAACTAATCTTATTTTAAATTTTTCTCATATTTAAGAATAAATTAAATGAAAAGTTAGGGAAAATTTTAACTACAAAAATTTTTATGATTTTTCTTTTATTATATTTATAAATACAGGGCATCTAATTTAAACGCTTACATCTGCCAGCAAATTGCACGTCCAACAAGATTTTTAACATATTTTTAAATACCGGTTTTCCTCTAATACAACCCCCCCCCCCTCTAATATAACCTCCTCCCCTAGAGATGGATAAAAAAATACAATCCCCCTACTAATAGAACCTCCCTCCAAAATTGCTTCCTCTTATCAAAACATGTAATGTTTATGTGTTTTGGAGGATTAGTTATAACTTTTTGAGCTCTAATACAACCCCCTTTCTAATACAATCCCCCTCTAAAGATGGATCGAAAAATACAACCCCGGAGTTGTATTAAAGAAAAACCGGTATTAAAAAAAGTATTTATTAAATAAAATCAAACTTTGAATTGTGTTATAGAAAACATAGAAAACAAGCGATATAAAAATTTTGTTAGCTATACTTATTCCGCACCCTGTAGTTTCTAAAATAAGATAAAAAATAAAAAGTTTAAAAATTATTGATTTGGGAAAAAAGTTATTTGATTTTTTATTAATAAACTTTTATTGATAGATCGTTGGATACTAAACATCCAATTCAATAAAGACTTTGATTATTTATAGGAAAAGACGAAGCCAAAGTCATCTTTTAACTATTTGAGCATAAACTCATTTCGTTGTTTGCGTAATCAGATAAGAAAAGCCGGATTCAAGATATCCAAGCTCCAAACTCAAACTTTAAACTCAAAATTCTCAAGTCATTTTGTTTCTGAACAACCAGTAAAAGTATATAATTCCGCTTAAACGACATTTTTTATGAATAAGCCGTAAAGACTGCACGAGTCTCGGAGCACGGTTTAAAAAATGCGATATCGTTGCTATGCATGAGATACAGGACAGATTGAGCAGTTTGAAGGCAGCGCATTTTATGCAAATTTTCGATCGACTTTTGACTTTTGACCACGTAGATGAATTTTCCCGGGAAAGTGATGCTGCTCTACAAAGTTGTTTCTCATGAAATTTCAGGTTGAAGTGACTCCTTGCGGTCAAAATGTCAATGTTAAAAAAGTTTGGTGGGTTTTTAATAGTGGGATCACATACATAGGAACAATTGAAAAAATTCTGAAAATTTTACATTTTGGGTTGGCTCCATAGTATTCGAAGACCTTCAGACAATGCGACTTAACTTTTCAGATCGAATAGGCGGCTTCCTTATCCACTGCACTAAGGAGCAGCCAATTTTTTGCACTCTTCTATTTTTTCTCTTGAAACATATGTATGCTTTTTGAAACTGGTTGTAACACTTTATTATTGATTATAAATTTCATAAATGTCCATTTCACACCGCGAAATAAATACAAAAAATGCGAGGTTGTACAACAAAAGAATAAATGTGATCTTTTAAAGATGGTTCAACAGAAAAACTTTTTAAACTTTCTTTATAACCTTCTTTAGCCAAACCTCAACGGTCGGGGTCCAAGTCCTCGTTTCATTGATCTAAAAATTAAAAACTAGGATTTTAGATAAAGATAAAAAAATACTCTGTCAAAATTTTGGAGCTATTTCGGTTTAGATACCTCACTTAACATGGTATCAAATAAAAAATTTTATTTATCAAAATTTTCTCTAAAATTACCATTTAGGGGGTAATTTTATACGGAGGATCGATTGCGTGTATTCCCGAAGAGTAAAAATGCTTCCCTAGCACAGTTGCACAGACCCCAGTCCAAAATTTTTGTTTTTATGACCCACCCCCTCCGCAGTTTGGCGATCTTTTTTTTAGAAGGTCATCGGTCCCCGGCGCTGGGAACCGATGACCTACCCCCTTCACTCCATGACCTACTCCCTCCCCACCTCATGACCCACCTCCCTCCCTACCCCATGACCTACCCCCGGTCGAATTTTATCGGAGGTACTGGGGTTGTGCAACTGTGTTCCCTAGCTCTTTTTTGCCGCCGAAAAAAATTTTTTGAAGCTGGGGGTAGCTTTGGACCAATTAGTATTTTGGGATCCAGTACCCGCTTCCTTGCTCATATATGCTCATGACTCAATGTAAAAGACTTGATGGCCAGTGCTTTGTGCAATTTCTCTATAGCGTCTCGTGCCCATGATTCTGGCAGTGCCGTAGGCAAGAGGGGTAAGGGGGACAAGTCTCCCTCCCCGTAGCCGGAAAATTTAATTTTTTTCTCTTTATCATAAGGACCTCCAATGTTTTTTCATAAAATTGTGAAAAAACATTACTATGTCCCACCCCGTCGAGAAATTCTGCCTACGGCACTGGATTCTGGTGTACATGTCAAGAAAGAACCCAATCAATTCAACTCTCTATTACATAGGATATCGCTATAGGCCGTTTCGCTCATTAATGTCTTTATCTTTATTTCGCGTGCCTAGCGCACGTGTATAAATTATTATGAAAGTTTTTTCTACAATTTAGCCACATTGACAGAATAGCTGAAGAAAACTGGGCGAAATTATAAAAATTCCAAATTTCCTACCTGCCATCAGCGAATAAAAATCCATCAAAATTAAATTCAGGTTCATTGAATCTATTCACATAGTTGCTTACTAAAATTATGCATTTAAATTGTATAGGGCATTTTTGTGTCTTTTCCAAAAGAAAAAAGTCAACATCCATGGTGAAGTGGCAAGCATCTCACTTTCCCCGCAAATGGTCGAGAGTTCGACCCCGCCAGATTAAAAATTTTATTTGACCGATTCAAAAAAGTTGAGAACCCCATAAAATTTATAGTTGTAGGTACACCCCACAGCGGCGATTTGAGTGGAGGGGGGGGGGGTCATGCAGAAGGGAAAGGGTAAATGGGCGAGGGTCAGTTGAGAGTTGACAATAAAAAATGTCCAAAATTTATCATTTTTTTCTTCAAAATTCGTCATTTTTTGCCAAAAATCGTCAATTTGTCTGAGCATTTTCAGCTTAAAAAACAAACATTTTTCAAAAAATTTGTACATAAAAAAACTTTTTGAATTTTAAAAAACAAAAGGTCGTCAAGTTTTACCCCCCCCCCCACTCAAAAATAGTGCACCTATAACTTGAAAGGCTGGCGCCCTATCCACATGACTAAAACGAACTTTATAAAACTTACAAATTCTGTATGCATTTTCACTATCTGATGGTGGTGCCGCGAATGCTCTTATNCTATCCACATGACTAAAACGAACTTTATAAAACTTACAAATTCTGTATGCATTTTCACTATCTGATGGTGGTGCCGCGAATGCCCTTATAGAAATACCCAAAATTACAAAGAGTGACAGTATCCATTTCAACGACATCATTTTTCCTGAGTCAACTTTTTAAACCCACTACGTCGAGCGATGGGAGAACTTCTAAATAAATTCGTGTTGACCGATCATCGTTTAAAAATGCTCACACCGTGTGGCACGACACGCCCCGCGAAGCATAACATGATCGATGTTAATATAGTTTTTTCAACAAAAAAGTTTACGCACTTTATGAAACAACTCATGGATTTCAAGAAATGTTGGCGTCAAATAAAAACTATATACTAGATCTCAAAACATGAATAGAGTTGTCCATAAATTATGCTCAATGAGGCCTATAACTCCACCGTTTTATTAGATCGGGGCGATTTTAATTACTTAAAGAGCCAGAGAAAAATTAATTTTGGATATGTAGAGAGTGACGCAAAAATTAGCCTATAAAAATGTTAGTAAAAAGAACTCCCACGAATTACTAAATGTATACAGTGGAAGTAAATGATGTTTCTATGGAAAATAATTTAATTTTGTGCACAAATTAATTTTGCTAAAGTATAAAGGTTAACAAATAACCATAGTACAAAAAAACACTTACGTAGTGTAGCCAGAAAGGAACTGGGATGGTATTGTAGTTGGTTTTTGAAAAATGGACATTACCCAGCCCTGCCCAAAAAACCTGCACCGTTTTCTGGAACCCGCAAAAATTTTTCAACAAAAAATCTTCAAATACGTGTTCCCGACATTGAAATACTCGCTCGTGCCAAAAATCGTCAAAATATACACTTACTAAATGTTGCATAAACAATTTGGCTCCGCGGGGATTGAACTAGCAACCTATAGCGTAGAAAATTTTTTCTCCAAAAACTAATTATAGGCAAAAAATTTTCATGTATTTTTAAGCGTGGTTTGCTTTTACAACTTTTTATGATTCGCTAAAATAAAAATTTCGACCATGGTGTGATCGAACTCATGGCAATAACATACCGGTTTTCCTCTAATACAGCCCCCTCTATAGATGTATAAAAAAATACAACCCCCTCCTAATAGAACCCCCCCCCCAAATTGCTATCCCTTCTGAATCCGGATTCGGGATTCTGAAATCTGAACCCGAATTCCAGATTCTGAATCTGGATTCGAATTCGGATTCTGAATTCCGGATTCTGATTCACAATCTGGATTCTAAATTATGATTCTGAATCCGAATTCTAAATTCAGAAACTGAATACAGATTCTGAATTCGGATTCTGAATCTGAACCCGAATTTCGGATTCTGGATTTTGAATCTGGATTCAGAATCCGAATTCAGATTCAGAATCCGGATTCTGAATCCGAATTCTGGATTCAGATTCTGAATCCAGAATGAATTCAGAATCCAGATTTTGAATCTGGATTCTGAATCTGGATTCCGAATCCGGATTCAGAATCCAGAATCCGGATTCTGAATTCATTTCAGAATCCAAATTCAGATTCCAGATTTAGAAAAAAGGATTCAGCATCCTGAAAAAAAGATTCAGCATTCTGAATCCAGATTCTGGATTTGGATGTTGAATCTTTTTTTCTGAATCTGGAATCTGAATTTGGATTCTGAATCTGAATCCAGATTCAAAATATGGATTCTGAATTCAGATTCAGAATCCGGAATTCGGGTTCAGATTCAGAATCCAAATCTAGATTCAGAATCCGAATTCAAAATATGTATTCAGAATCCGAATTTAGAATTCGGATTCTGAATCCCAATTCAGAATCAAAATTCAGAATCATAATTTAGAATCCAGATTGTGAATTAGATTCTGAATCCAGAATCGGATTCCGGATTTCAGAATCCGAAAAAGTTACAAAAAATACCTTAAAATTTGTAAAAAATTTTCAAAAAATCATAAGTGAAGACCATTATGCTCAAAAATTTTTTTCAAAATTTAATCGAAAATTACAACCACCCCCTCTAATAGAACCCCCCTCCTAATACAACCCCCCCCCTCTAGAGATGGATCGAAAAATACAACCCCCGGGGGTTGTATTAGAGAAAACCCGGTAGTCGCGTCAAGTCCCATCCCTAGACATGATCACATCGAGGGTAGCAGCTAGAAATGTATGGGCTATCTAATAATGGATTGTATCGATCTTTTATTAATAATTTTTGATATAATTTTTCTGACTCACTTAGTTGTAATTTTATTTCTTCAACTTTTTTCTTTTTCTCTTTTCGCCAATTCCAACCAGAATATCCTTTTCCACATTTTGATATGTCAAACATACTCTATAATTAATTACAGTTTGAGGAGAATCCGAATTTCACATTTTTGAGATCTGAAAATCTTTCCCCTAATCAAGAAAAGGCTATTTATATGTCGTATGGCTACATTTTTGACAGAACCACATGCCATACGTCATATAAATAGCCTTTTCTTGATTAGGCAAAAGATTCTCAGACCTCGAAAATGTGAAATTCGGATTCCCCGCAAAAAATTGCCCCTAGAGGGGTCAATTCCAGATGATAAAAAATTTTTAAACTTTCATATTCAATGGGATACCTAATCAATGCTAGTTCCCAACCTTGCCCTAGTGTAAAGAGTATGCAAAATGGAAAAATAGGACCACTTGTGAATCAAATATTTTAGTAAAAGATTATGATTGTCTTACTAGGAAAGGAGATGTCCAATTTTTCTTAACAAAAGTAGCAAAATAGTAATTTTGTTTTGTGATATCGTCTCCCTTCCAACCATGAATCATAAAATCCTGTTCTGACCAATCATCATACGTGAGTTGCCCGCCCATCCATGCCCCTTACGATAAATTCTAATTTTTCCAGGCCAATAATTTACGGATCCTAAAAATTTCAAAAATACCTGCTATGTATAAACTTTTGATTACCTAAAAATGATCTTACACATAAAACATAAGAAAAATATTTAAAATCTTTCAATTCCTGCTTTAGTAGTGAATAGCATATATCATATTCGAATTTTGCCGATGGTATAACAGTCTTAAGCACTAGCAACTGTAAGATCAAAATCAAATAATTTATTCAGCTTCGACGATTTTAAAGTTTTGGTGTGTCCAGTGGCATATTGAAGGGGTACCAGGGGAGAGTGCCTTCTCCGGTAGTATCACTTTTCGTACAATTGTTTTCGTACGGTACTTTTGTACAATTATTTTTCGTACAGGTACTTTTCGTACGAACTTCTCGTATAGGTACTTTTCGTACGGTACTTTTCGTACGAACTTCTCGTATAGGTACTTTTCGTACGGTACTTTTCGTACAAATACAAAAGGGGGGGGGGCAAAATTACTCGCCAAGGGGGCAAAAAGTCCTTGCCTAAGGAGCAATTTATGCGAGGATATACCGCCCCTTACGTGAGGACTTTTGCCCCCTCCCCCTTGTATTTGTACGAAAAGTTCGTACGAAAAATAATTGTAAGAAAAGTACCGTACGAAAACAATTGTACGAAAAGTGATACTGCCCCTTCTCCTAGATGACCAAAATCGAAAAAAACTTAAGGGTCCCACTAATTTTTGAAGTGTTGCCCTCCTCTAGCCGACTCTTCTCTATACGCCACTGCATATTTGTACAGTATGGGTGGGACCAACCCATTGAAGGATGAATGATTTTTGTGCAGTTTTTATTAAACTTGGATGGATGAAATTTTTTTCAAAATTTTGTCAAAATTAACTTGGTTCCCCTTACAATTTTTTCGCAAAATTTTAAAAATTCGCTATGAATGAGTGGTGAGGGGAGGAGGACGGTCCCCCATTGAACATGTACACGCCACTGGTGGAGTCTCCACTTTTTCACATTTTGGATAGCCGTGCTCCTTATGGTTTGTGTGAAATCTTAATAAGACCTCTAAAACACCATTATCACCATTTTTTACTCCATAAAAAGTTGCCAAATTTTCAATATGTATGGCTTGAGCAATATCTCTTTCATAAAACTCTCAATTAGCCCATGTCTTCAAAAATTCATGTGAAAATTTGCTATTCTTTATCTTAAAATGCTTTTAATTTTTATTTATTACAAAAGTTGGGCCAAAAAAGGGGTCATTCACATATCATGTGATCAAATTTTTAACATTTTTAGACCCCCCCCCATGATCAGACATGATCACAAGCTTATCTTTTTCGATTTCGTGGGGAGATTACCCCTCGTTACGTGCCTGATCACGTGGTCAATAGCTTGACCCCCCCCCCTCTTCCCACCGTGATCAAGTGTGATCATTTCAGCTACCCCACCCCCTCAAACTGATCATGTGATATGTGAACGACCCCAAAGTGGCTTTTTGCGTTTTTTTTTTCATTAGGATTCTCTTCATAACAGAAATATTTTTACAAAAAAAGTGATGTTCTACAAAGTTATTTCTGAGATCACGACGGACAACTTTGTAGAACATTACTTTTGTGATTTCTGTTATAAAGAAAATCTATACAATTCAAAAAATCGTAAAAAGCCACTATCTATCCTGTATACCATATAAGCATCGGCCATAAATTCGAGAGTAATAAACCGCTCGTAAAATATTATATTTACGCTAGGGTCTATCCATTCTTCAATACAATGATTGGGATTAACTACTCCCACATCAGCACCCAAAAAAAGCATCCAATCGGTTTCATTCAAATAAGCTGCAGCTGCACATTGGCGCTTGAAGAAAAACTAAATATAGATAGCGTTACCTGATGCTACAAAGGAAGGCCTACAAGGGAACATTCCAGCAGAGCTGTCAGAAAACTTGCCTTTGGTGCAAGTTTTATTTGCATCGAATTTTTCCGAAATTTTTTATTTTTTGGCTAAAACATGTGCAGAACGACTAAAATAGTTGAAATAACATGTTTTAAGCAAAAATTGGGAGTCCAAGTAAACTTGCCGAAAGTTGCATTTTTGCATCATGGGCAAGTAAAGCTTGCCATGCAAGTTTTACTTGCACACTCTAATTTCGTCGTGTTTATCTAGAAAAACGATTTAAAAAATATCTTGCATTCCCAATTTTTACTAAAAAAATGTTATTTCAACTATTTTAGTCGTTCTACATATGTTTTAGCCACAAAAAAAATTTTCGGAAAAATTCGATGCAAGTAAAACTTGCACCAGAGGCAAGTTTTCTGAAGCTCTGCATTCCAGTGATGGTATCTCGAATTTTGTCCAAACATATGCCGATTTTTTTACCCATGGAGAAAGCGTTGAAGGTCAAGGTAGTCCCAAAAGCAAAAGGGTCAAGGTAGTCCAACTATGTCAAGGTAGTTCCAAAGGAAAAGTGTCAAGGTAGTCCCACGTAAAAGTGTTAAGGTAGTCCCAAAGGAAATATGTCAAGGTAGTCTCATAGTAAATATGTCAAGGTAGTCCCAAGGGAAAAGTGACAATGTAGTCCCAAGGGAAAAGTTTCAAGGTAGTCCCAAATGAAAAGTGTCAAGGTAGTCCCATATCCTGGCCAGGAGTGGTGGATTTGGTTCTGGGGCTCCCCTATTTATACCCTTAAACCCAGCAGTTGAAGCATGTATGACTCCACCCCTATTTCATCATTATATGGAGTGATATTTGATGATTCATGAGATTTCGAAATAAAAATGACGTGATTTAAAGTTGGCGATGACGAATTTTGATCACCTGATGTGATGAGTCATACTTGTTTTTATTGGACTGGGCTCCCTTGGAACCTTCCCTTACCTTTTACTTTAGCTCAGCTCCTTACAAAACTTTTAAAATTACCTTTTCTAGGCTCATATTTATACTAAATAGGGTTTAGGACCCCATCTTTGCGTGTTACTCTTATAAAGTTTATAAAAAGTTATTCAAAATTTTACAGTTTTGGCCACACATTTAAGGCCATAACTCAGTCAATTTAAATCTATTTGGCTCATTGAATTTCTGAGATCAAGGCGAACAACTTTATAGAACATCACTTGGAAAAATTTCTGTGATAAAGAAAATCATATGAAACTTATTCTATCAGATTTGTTGTTTGATTTGATGAACCATCAAATGCATTTGGCTGTACGGCAGTTGAGCCAACTGCTGTTTCCTAGACAAGTACATGAGTTTATGGAAGCTTAAAAGCGCAACATCTGGGCGATTTAGTTATTTGGTAATCAATAACCATCCTCAGACGTTGCTAGATTCAAAATTTCGCTTAACAACACTTATTTTTCCACAAGAACATAGAATAGCATTTGTCTTGCCGTCAATATGAGCGCCAAAAAATTTGTTGTGTAGGGTGCACGTACACTGGCAAATTTGAGTTTTTTGAAGCAGCTTGTACATGAACACCAAATCGAACAACAAATCTGATAGAACAAGTTTCATATGATTTTTCTTCATCGCAGAAATTTTTTCATAAAACGTGATGTTCTACAAAATTGTTCGCCTTGATTTCTGGAATTCAGTGAGATATTATTCATCCCAAATAGATTTAAATTGATTGAATTATGGCCTTAAACGTATAAAACCTTGAAATCGCCGTAGACAGGAAAGGGAAAATATTTTTCCATGATTTTTTGGGGATCACCGTTTTTTACCATGCTCTTTCAGAATCTGTAAAAATTTTAAGAAAAAATTTTTGGGAAGGAGGGTCTAGCCAGAGATCCTATGGGTTTTTCAAACTTTAAAATCGAATATGTAGCGGATTTTGATAATTTCATAGTGTAATTATCGGCTAAGTTCTTAGCTTTTATTTAAAAAATGAATTATAGAAAAAGACTTGAAATGGCCGAGATATCCTCAAAATACCTTTGTCCAGTCATTCGCTGGACGCACTTTATTGCTGACATAAAAATAAATATACAAATACAGAAATATTTATTTTACAGGGTGGCTCAATAAAAAGTGGCTTTTTGTGATTTTTTGCGTCCCGGTTCATAAGGATTTTCTCCATAACAGAATTTTTTTCACAAAAAGTGATGTTCTAAAAAGTTGTTCCTGAGATCACGACGGACAACTTTGTAGAACCTCATTTTTGTGAAAAAATTTCTGTTATAAAGAAAAACCGTATGAACTGGGTCCCAAAAAATCGCAAAAAGCCACTTTTTTATGGGTCACCCTGTTAAATAACTTTATCTATTTATGAATATTGCCTATTATTAAGATGGCTCAATTCTTCTGGGAACGGATACCATGGGTGATTAACGCTAAAAAAGTCTTTTTTAACATTCAAACAATAGCAGGTTATGGTGGTTTTTTGTTGCGAAAATCATTTTCACAGTTTAGCAACTGTACTATTAACTAGTCTATCTATATAAAAACATATGGGCAGCATATAAGGATAAGATATAAGAATAGCATACAATACAACATATCAGGGTATACCTCAAATTGTCACAAAGGAATTGCTCGGTCTTTGGAAATGCAGGGTATTCTCAAAAAGGCAAATTTAGTGTTAAAGTTTTGGCAATCACGATCATTTTTAGACTTCCAAGAGATTTCATCATTATTTTTGATACAGAAATCTTCTTACGCTGCGTATAAGATAAAAACGAACTTACTAACTAGGAAATCTATGAAATCGACTTTTGATTTTAATGTGCTCAATCTCATTCATTTCTTCTGGAGAAAGAGAAAAATCAAAAATTTTCAAATTTTCTTCAATTCTAGATGGTGTAGAACTTCGAGGCAACACAGATATACCTCGTTGAACCAAATGGCGAAGAACTACCTTTAAAAAATATACAGGGTGTCCCTAAAGTTCGTGTACACTTTAATTAATTTCATGAGAATTTGTTTCATGACAGAAAACTTTTTATAAAAAGTGATTTTCTACAAAGTTGTTCCTGAGATCACGACGAACAACTTTGTAGAACATCACTTTTTGTGAAAAGTTTTCTGTCATGAAAAAAATTCTCATGAAATTAAATTGTACACGAACTTTAGGGACACCCTGTACTTGAAGTTGATTTACATTAAACAATTACTTGAGCAGGGGTCTTTTCATATTTACTTGCTAATTCTAAAATTGTTGGATATTTAAGAGGAGATGGTTCAATATCTTTTATTGAAGAATTTCCATGATTTCTCATACTGGAAAAAGCGCCCATTGTCATATTTAATCTATTACAAAGATCGAAAAGCTCGTGTTGTTGTTGAAATATATGACATTCTACCTAAATATTGTGATTGTCTTGATTTTAGTTATGCAAAAAATGGGATTAGTTTAAGTTTAAGAGGTGATGTCTTAAAATATCTAAGATGGACCTGAAAGGGGTGGGCGTATACCAAAAAGTGTTGCTAGAAACTTGAAGCCTTCCGCGCCTTTAAACTTGTGGAGAAATCGAGGTATCATTTTCGCAAAAATAGGCCTCCGGACCCTTTTTTATTTTTATCATAACTTTTTTTCTACTAAAGAGTTTCCATCAATTGAAAGCACATTTTTATTGTCATTCGCTCACTTTCCAACGACACCTTGATTATGACCCTAGCCTTTATAGTTTTCGAGAAAAGTGACTTTCTTTCCAAAAATACCGATTTTTGACTCCCTAAAAATTTTACTATTTCTCTAGCTTGAAATTTTTCCATAGATGCAGGCATAGGCGTAGCCAGGATTTTCTGACAAGGGGGGGGCTAATCGAGTAAAATGACCAAAAATGTTGAAAATCATAAGGTAGCTGTTTGTGCGAATGGCAATAAAAACGTGCTTTTAAAGGACCAGTCCAGTAATTTACAACCAAATGATATACTCGGAAGGATCATGAAAAATGGAGCATTTTTTGTTTTTACGACATGTTCTGAATCGTTGTAGTTTTCAAGATAATTGCGTTTGAAATTTTGAATTTGTTACAAGCTCTTCGTTGTAATACACAAACTTTTTTGAATTTTTTGCAA
>OZJO01025595.1:0-21079 GCA_900406225.1 Acrobeloides nanus | reverse complement strand
AAAATTTTTCGATTTTCGCTTCAATACACACATCTATTTCCCTGAATCAGGGTCAAGGAAGCATTTTCACGCTTCGGGAATACGCGCAATCGATTTCTCGCATACGAATTAGTCTAAAAACGATGTTTTGAGAAATTTTTAGAAAAAAAATTTTTTTCTAAAAAATTTGGAATTCGGCCAAAAATGGGTTAAGGGAAGCAAAAGAAAAATTATAGGATCGTTGCCCATGCACCTTAATAACAATCTTTGATTGATAAAAATGAAATCTGGCCACACAATAGGTGAGTTTTCAGAAGCCACTTAACGCGTTCAGAGAATAATAAGACTGATGTGGCTTAACTTCTTTATTGATAAGAAAGAAGCTTGTCGGTTGGCATTTTAAAAAACGTAATCGGCTTATAAAACAAAACAAATAGCCAAAGAAGTCGGTTCCTATTAAAACGAGTGAATCACCCGGGTGAATCGACATCCAGGGAGTATAAATCTATCGGGAAAATGCTTAATGGAAAATACGTGTTTTTAAATGCCAACCGACAAGCTTCTTTCTTATCAATAAAGAATTTAAGCCACATCAGTCTAATTATTTCCTGAACCCGGTAAGCGGCTTCTGAAAACTCACCTAATTTGTCGGCCAGATTTCATTTTGATCAATCAAGGATTGTTATTAAGGTGCATGGACAACGATCCTATAATTTTTCTTTTGCTTCCCTTAAATTTATGAGATGCATTCTGTTGACCTTTAGCCTAAATGTTAATTCCAAAAATGTCAACTAGGGCTGCGCGTTGGCCTGCTGGTGGGGTTGCGAGGCGGGGTTTTTTCAAAAAATTGTCTGCGAGGCAGCATTGCGAGATTTTCAAAAATGTGTGTGCGAGGTTGCGGGGCGGGGTTTCTTCTTAAAAAATAGTGCGGGAGGGCGAGGTTTGCGGGGCGGGATCCCGCCCGCGCGCAGCCCTAATTTATAATGTATAAAATCGTTAGTTTATTCCATGCGTCGATAGATGATAAAAAATTTTGTAGAATAAACAAGAGTTTTTAAGCAAAAAATGACCCGAAAATTGAAAATTCTGGTTAAAAATGGTCAAATTTCAATGAAAAAATCACTTAAAAACGGTCGATTTTGCCAAATTTTCGATGAAAAAGACATTGTGGGGTTATTCAATTTGCGGGGCGAGGTTGCGAGATTTTCAAAAATATGCGTGCGAGGTTGCGGAGCGGGGTTTATTCTTAAAAAATAGTGCGGGCGGGCGAGATCCCGCCCGTCACAGCCCTAATGTCAACGTTTTGAATTATATGTTTTATTAAATCGTTTCAATAAACAATCTGATTGATCCCTGGGTACAATCTCTTCGTTCCAAAGTTCAAACTCATTTGAAAAATGTTTTTCCCAATTTTATTTTCGCTCATAACTTTTTACAGTTAGATTTTCAAGTAGTGCCGTAAAAGGAAAAAATGCTCAAAATTTTGTGCTCTTTCATATCGCATCAAATCCCCATAAGTGCATGATATGGCTAAAAAATTTTCCTTAAAAGGTACCCCATGATTTTGGTGTCATTTGCCTTTTTCACCAAGCCCTATCGATTGATATAGGTCGTGACAGAATTAGACTTAAGGTGATGGAGATAGCACAGACAAATAGACACACATAGTGCGTTTAATGCTTTAGGATTTGTCTTGGCATGATTCTTCGTCATATTGCTTTCATTGTCGTAGGAATATTTATTCTAATTAAAATATATTATTGGAATACATTGTTAATATATTGGGCAAGTAAGAATTTTTTTAATAGACCAAGATTAAAAAGTAAAAATCTTAACAGTGGAAAAATGTGAAAAAAGTTTCGACATTTTTTTGTCCGTCATGTACAGGGTGTACGGAAATTATCCGATCCCTGGTTTCGCACTCATTCAGAACGGTTCCCCACCCATTCGGGCCGAAGGCCCAAAAAAATTCTAATCATAAAGGTCTCCTTTTATGTTTTTTAAACACTAATCTCCAAACTCTTATTTTAGATAGCTATGACCAAGATAAAGTATGTATGATGCCAATAAACTCAACCAGAAAATATATAACTTCAACATTTCCAGATTGGCAAACCGGTAGAATGGGTAATTTTGTAAGAATCCCTTTTATTTAATCAACACACTAAAAGCATATTTAGCTTTTTCGCTTTGCATCTCTTTATGGAATGGGTCGTGATCTAGGACGAGAAGTGTATTTTAATGGACAGAATGATAACATTAGGAAGAATATGAGTGAAATCTCAGAAGTATTCCCTTTAATACATGATAAAGTGCATTTAAAGGTATACGTTTACCTGTTTACATGGCATTTTTTCAAACTTTTTCATTTTCATGAAAATAACACTAAGGGGTTTTCTATGCGAATGATCGATTGTGCGCATTTGAAAAATTTGGGATTTTCTGGGGGTGCTAAGGCCCTAACTATAAAAGCACTAACCTTTTATTTTCACCAAAAGCGCAACAGATTTCCACCAGGTCTTCACGATCGGTCTCGTGGAGTAAACGTTACCACGCCTCTGAATTCTCGTGACGCTGAGCTAAACGGCCTAAAATAGTAAAGTAATCGCGGGTTCATACCCGGTAAAAATATCAAACCGAAACTTTCTTTATTTGTCTGAATTTCACAACGACAAAAATAATACAAAACAACAGTAAAAGTTTAGCAACACATTTCAGAAATAATAAACATTTAAAGAAACGGCGCAAAGCTCTTTAGAGAAAGAAGCTTCCCAAACTTTTACTTTGCAAAACGCTGGCAGCAAGACTGGAAAGAAGTAAATTAACGTGGTACAGCATAAAAAACCAAACGCAAGGAACTAATGAAACAACAACCAGCACAGAGCTCGCAACCGTTGCACCAAAAGCCCTTTAAAAAAACACGACGACAGCAACGTAATGCGCAATAAGAAATGCGATGAGAAGTAAAAACAAAACAATAACAATGCGACGTAAACGCGATAGATACAAATAAACTGAGAAAAGAGATGATAGAATGAAATTATAAGGAACAGAGTTTTCGCGCTAATATACAAAACAATTCAAAACATAAAGAGATTATTCTAAATTGATCTTGTTGTGGCGCATTCTTTACACATTGGCATACACAAAAACGGGACGAATAAGAACGGGACACAAAAACGGGACAAGAATGGGATGATTAAGGGAATCACAAACACAACTTTCGTCTCGTTCTTTGGTCATCCTTTCATGTGTTATTTGAAGGATCGTTCCATCCCGTTCTTGTCTATGCCCGCGCATTGCCGGTCCTTGAAAACGCTTTCCTGACTCTGTATTAGCCTATTTTAGCTTCAATACACAAATCTCTTTCCCGAATCAGGGTCAGGAAAGCGCTTTCAAGTTTCAGAAATGCGTGTAATCGATTCCTTGCATAGAAAAACCCTCTATAGCGTTATTTTGGTGAAAATTAAAAAAA
The DNA here is from genome assembly GCA_900406225.1 of Acrobeloides nanus. Lineage (NCBI taxonomy): Eukaryota > Metazoa > Nematoda > Chromadorea > Rhabditida > Cephalobidae > Acrobeloides > Acrobeloides nanus. Next base: position 17,625 of record OZJO01025595.1, on the reverse strand, counting down.
TGAAAAAATCTTGCAAAAGTATTTATTACACCTGTTTAGTTTCCAATGGAAGAAGACATATCTTTTGCTAAAAACTTTTCAGCACTAGATGATAAATATGATGATTCTGTAAAAAGGTATTAGGAGCTGTTCAAGTATTATGTAATCCAAGTTTTACGAATTTTTATCCTCCCCCGTGTAATCAACAATGAATGGCCGTAAATCGGATTTCTTAAGGGGAGAAGGCCGATTGAGGCGAGTTATCACAAAAAAATTTTTATAGATGTTTTTTGGCCTTTTTACAGCTAAAAATAGCCAAAAAACACCCAAAAATTTTTTTACGATTTTTCCTCGAAAACAGTATTTTTTTCATCGTTTCGAACATTTTTACGTTTGTCGAAAAAAGTTTGAAAAAAATTAACTCGCCTCAATCGTACCCTCAAAGATTCTATAAAAGCAATTTTTTAGCCTCGTGAATATAACCCAGCCATATTTACAAATTGGTGGAAATTTTTTGCAAGTTTATAAAAATTTTCATCACTATAAAGACGAGATTAGACAACTGTACACTTGTCGGGCTTCGTTAATGGATCAAGTGAACTTATACGCCAAGAAACTTATCAAGTACAATTTAAAAAATTTTCTCTGGAATAGGCTCTGAAAATGGGGGTAGACTAGCCCGGCTAGTGGGGGCCCAACAGGGGGTCGAGCTTTTCTCTAAGAGGTTAAAAGCTAGAAGCCTAATTTCTTTTCTAAAATGTTGATGGAACCTCAATCTAATAAACCCACATCAAGGCCCCAGGGCTTCATTTGAAAAAAATTTTCTAGAATCACTGGGAGCTCAAAAATCATGCATTTTTTTGAAAAAGTGCCAATTTTTGGGCCCCAACGCTTCTAGAAAAATTTTTCAAATGAAGCCCTGGGGCCTTGATGTGGATTTACTATAGAGGGGGGGGGCAAAAGAAACGGGACTTTGGTCCAAAAGTAACGGGATTTTGATCCAAAAGTAATGGAATTCTGGTTCAAAAGTAACTCTGTTTGAATTTTTATATTGCATGACAAAAAATTGTGTTAAATAACCGTTAATATTTTTACACATCGATATAAGTATCTATTTTGAAAGTAAAAGCATTTGGTATATGGAAATCCATGCAATATAAAAATTCAAACATAGTCGTTACTTTTGAACCAAAATCCCGTTACTTTTGGACTAAAATCCCGTTAATTTTCTGTACCTTGGCACCTGAGAGACAATGTAGTACTGGTACTACTTTGACACCAAACGAAATTTATCATTTTTGAGGACGCAATAATTTTTTAGGCAAAATGATGACTCCCATTTATTTTGTGTCCATATTCGCAGAAGTGATTTTGTTGGATTTTATTTACAAGAAACAACCCAAGAGTTTCTATTACCAGCATTAAACTTTTCGTTAAATCATTTAAAAGTATGAAAAAAACGATTAAAAAAGTGCATTTTGAATAAATTTATAGAAAACGCAATTTAAGAATATATCACTTTTATTTGTTGGAGATGATGTTGATTTTGTTAAAAATCTTACTTTACAGCATTTGGTAAGACGTTTGAAATAAAAAATCTTTCCTTTTCAATATTTTCGACGTCTCGAACGCTTGCACTCTGAGGGCCGCCACTAATACATTCGGATGACTCCCGAACGAACTTTAGTTCACTAATAACTTCACTAATTGCGTTCGGAAACATCACTAATAGGCGTTCTGACGCGTTCTGAAACGTTTGAACACGTTCAGAAACGTTCGAATGCGTTCGGAAACGTTCGGATGCATTCGGGCGCTTCATTAATTCGTTCCGACGCTTTCGGAACGGATTTTTGATCACTAATGACATCACTAATTCATCCCGACGCGTTCCAAAACGATCACTAATAGGCCGTTCGGACGTCAGAACGGCGTTCACATGCAAATTTCGAGTTCCGACGTCGGAACGAGTCGGAACGAGTCGGAAAGCGTCGGAACGTTTCGGAACGACGAAATAAAAATTTCAATGTTGTCTGACTTGCTGTTGAACTTATCAAAGAGCAAAAACTTATTGAAATGATCTGGATCCAGTGACGTAGCAAGAAATTTTTTAAGAGAGTTGGTACCAAGCCTTTTTCTAAAAAACCATAAGGGGGGACCCATATGTTTTTTCGGGCCAAATTTCAATGTTGTCTGACTTTCTGTCGAACTTATCAAAGAGCAAAAACTTGTTGAAATGACCTGGACCCAAAGGATCTCGAACCCCATAAAAATTTTTATAAAAAATTCCCAATTGGGGTCCGGGATCCTTTGGATCCAGGTCATTTCAATAAGTTTTTGCTCTTTGAAAATTTCGACAGCAAGTCAGACAACATTGAAATTTTTATTTCGTCGTTCCGGCACGCTCCGACGTCGGAACGCGTCAGAACGCCGTTTCGACGTCAGTACGGTCTATTAGTGATCGTTTCAGAACGTGTCGGAACGAATTAGTGATGCTATTAGTGGCACATTAGTGATCTCAAAAATTTCAGAAAGAATAATTAATGGAAACCCTGATGGAGATGGCGGCATAGGTTACCAAGATGGTACAGTACCCCCTCCCCTCACCACTCATCCTCGGACCTTCCGCCTTTATAGTCATTCATCCATCCATCATGAGGGTTCGTGTACCCTTTCCCCTTCCAATTCATTCATCATATAAATTTTTGAAAATTTTATCATGTACCCCCCCCCCTGAAAGGCCATTCATCCTGAGGGTCCGGTGTATCCCCCTACTGGTAAACTATGGATGGCGGTCTTCTAGCTAGTTTCTAATGTTGCTATTGAAGAATGCACGCATTTTTGTAGAAAATATTTTAACTTTTGATCTAAAAAAGTTTCTTCGTTATGTGGTTGGGGCTAAAAAAACCGAAAAATAATCTTGAAAAGTTAATATTTGCACATGTAAAAGTTCTTTTATACACCCAACTTTTTATATTGTTTCCTTTTAGGGAATTTCTAATTCTTATATAGCCGAAGGATCATCCCCAGGAGGTGATATGTGCCTAGCTATAAATTTCTGCAATTCATTTTTACTGTCTTCATCTGGGTCTACGTTTGGGTGGTGGATAGCATATTTATTACCAGACAAGGCGCCTGTCTTCTTTAATAGTCAGGTTGAAAAACCTGGAATGAAGTATGGGAAAGGTCGATGGGAAGAAGATGTATTTCCCAAAGAGTGGATTGCTATAAATGTGAACAATGGTCAAGCTTTTCAAGAAATTAAATCGTGGCAAAATAATCAGTCTCTAATATTATAATATTTATTTCTGAAAAAATATTCACATATATAAATTTTAACACTCGAATGGTCGACAAAATTGTTTGACATAGTCAAGACAGTTTTTCATGGTGATTACGGGCCTCCACTAAATGCGTCTCGAAATTTTGAAAGCATTAATTCCGCACTAATAGCAAGTTGGGGAGCACTAATTGCAATTAATTCTCGTCTCGACGTTTTTTAAATTGCGAATATCTTTTCAGCATAAACGAATTTTCGAATGTTGTTTTTTACATTTTTATGCATCTTATTGTGAGCTATAAATTGCTGAAGACCACATTCAGTAATTCATTGACACTGAAGAATAAAATCATCTCGACGCCATATATGCAATTAGTGCTTGATCGAAATCGTCGAGACGAATTAGTGGAGGCCCTACAAATCATAAGTATGCAAGGAGGATGAACCTTCTCCCTCCAACTCACTCATCGACTAAAAATTAGGGGGGGATCTACTTACAAGACCGAAAATTATCAATTAAAAATGAAGTTTTTGGCTGACCAAAGACAGACCGAACGAGGGGACCACTTCATCGGGGGCATGAGGAAGAGGGACCCCCTTATTAAGCTCTCCCTCCCCCCCCCCCTCTGACCTTGCCCATATATGTTACAAATATGAAAAAAATTTTTGAAAGAAAAGTGACTACTGGGGGTCTAGTACCCATTCTTTGTTCGAGACTCTCAATTTCGATTAAAATAAAATTTTATGTTTACAACACCCAAAGTTGGAAAATGCTGATTTAAGCAAATTTTTAAGAATTAATATCGTTGTACTTTATGAGACGTTAGAGAAGCTAGGATAAAGATCACAAATCATAAACAAGTAGCTAAGTTGTAAAGTAATAAAACAGTCATAAAAACAAGATAATTGCATTAAAGAATTTTTTATTATTTTCATATGAGCTTTTGATATTTGTGTGCGTGTTTGTTATTTTTGAATTTTTTTAAACTTTAATTAAGCTAAAGATACTACACTCGTTTGTAAAATTTCGAATCTACACAATTTTAGCTAAAAAAACCCGTCATGATATGATTCTATTCTATTCAGTTTCTCTCTTTAAAAAAATTTGTTTATTTGTGAACATTTGAAAGTAGTGTAAAAATAAAATGCAAATAATTTAATCAATATATTGTTTTGGCACCACAAACAATAATTTATCTAATAACCTTTTATAAACTTGGAGCTCAACTTTTTCACTCAAACCAGCTGCAGATAGCCGGTGTCGAAATTCACGGATTTTGACCAAATCAATGTTATTCAAAAGATGATCCTAAAATAATTCCATGATTCAGCTTTGATAGCTTTATTCAGTGACAGAAAGCCTCAAGTTACCAAAATGAAAAAGTGTTCCCCCGAATTTTTCACTCTCCAGGAACTAGGATTTTTGGTATGATAATATCTAAGCTATTGGAGTGAGATGCTTTTTTACAAAGTTTGCAAAAATCTTTTGGTGAGATTGCTAATAGATGTTGCAAAAATTGTATTTTTTTTTTGGCCAAAATTCTATTTTTTCCAAAACGATTTTTTAAATCCATAATTCGATTTTGTTAACCACAATTCGATTTTTCAATCCAAACATTCTATTTGATGGGAAAAATTCGATTTTATAGCCAAAATTCGATCTTTTAACAACAATTCGATTTTTGTTCAAAATTCGATTTTATGGCCAAAATTCGATTTTTCACTAAAATTCGATTTTTTTATAACTTTGGTCTTTAAAAATTTGGATTCATATCTTTTTCTAAGGGAAAATCCTGGCTACGCATTGGCTTTAGGACATACCAATAGCTTAGTCAACGAAAATTTATCAGCTAGCTTGAGTAGCTCAAAAAAGTCAAATGCATCTTCATGCTGGAGATAAGTCTCACAATACCGGGTTACATCAGGCATTTGAAAAGTCCGGGTCAACTCCAGCAGCTGTACCACATTATCTTCTAAAAATTCTTTTATACTATTAGAAGAAATCCCCAGATCACTTGTAATTGGTTCATGTGTAGGATAAATGACTGTAAGAAGGACATAAAAATCATGCGCCACAACCTCCACTTCATCAATCAACACAGTTTGTACATCTATTTCATAAAATTGAGTCTTGAAATAATCGGAATAAGTGGACAACAACTAAACAGTTTCAACATAGTTTGAAATTATACAGGGTACCCCAAAAATGGCAATTTTGCGATTTTTTCAAATTTGTTGAAGTTTTCAATTTTCACAATAATTTTAATTTTCACAAAATAATCCTACAGGGGGTTTTCTATGCGAGTATATTCCGTTTCCCGCTGAAAGTTAAAAAAGTGGGTACTCCATAGTTTAGTGGATAAGAAAGCCGACTTTCCGATCTGGCAAGTTAAGCAACAATGGACCCTCAGGTTCGATCCCACTAGGGGCAAAATTTTGATTATAAAACTTTTTTTCGAAAAATGGAGCAAAAATTTGTTGAAAAAATTCGTCAAAAATTAAAGAAATTTATCAAAAAATAACCAATCGCAAAATTGCCATTTTTTGGGGCACTCTGTAGCAATCGGCTTATTACCACTTTGTTAACAAAAAATGAGACACCATCGATGATTAACTCAATCTCATCCGCTGACTCATTTTTCTTATGAAAATTCATTTTTAAACCAGCACATTTTTCTAGCCTGCTTTCTGAATTTTCTTCGTTTTTACAGCATAAGCCGTCGAAAATTGCTGCCTTGGTTTCTGGTTTGAATTCTTTGTAGATGGTTTTGTCGAAATGTTGAATGGTGATAGTGGAATTGAGGATGATTGCTTTGACGCAGAAGAACTAAAAGAAAAAAATTGCACAAATATTATAATTCGTACCAATTTATATTCATTGGCTAATTTTAGACTTTTTATGACATCCATACTGTTGGATTCACCAAGAAATTTGCCGCACTGGTGCAAAACATATGGCATATCGAAATAATCCGCTAATTTTAAGATTTCTTCGATGTTGTGTTCTAAATTTTTGAACTAGTATCGATTTCAGTGAAAGTGAGATTTTTCAAAAAAATTTTTTTCATCATTTGGAATTGACCTCTCTAGGGGATAATTTGATGCGGGGAATCCAAATTTTACATTTTCGAGACCTGAAAATCTTTCCTTGAATCAAGAAATGGCTATTTCTATGACGTATGGCATGTGATTCTTGTCAAAAATGTGGCCATACTTCATAAAATAGCCTTTTCTTGATTCGAGGAAAAATTTTCAGATCTCGGAAATGTGAAATTCGGATTCCTCGCATAAAATTACCCTTAGAGAGGTCAATTCCAAATGATGGAAAAATATGCAAATTTTAGAAATTTTTGCTGAAAAATATCAAATTTTGAACATTTTTGTGATGAAAAGTTGGCAAATTTTGGGCACTTTTATTTAAAAAATATGCAAATTTTAGTAATTTTTGCTGAAAACTGACAAATTTGAACATTACTTTGTTGAAAAACAGTCAAATTTTGGACATATTTGTTTTACCTGTTATGGGGCTTCTTTGAGGACAAATAAACTGTAATAACTGATCAAAACTTTGAGCACTAATACTCTTTAATTCGATTGAATTTTCCTGTTTTTCTTTAAAATCGTTTAAAAATGCCGACTTGAAATAATTGGAATAAACCATCAAATACTAAAAATTGGGTGGTGCCTTGATCAAATCTTCTTGTTTATATCTAACCTCTTTATTAGCATAAAACGTATTTCCATCGACAATAATTCGAACATTTGCTTGTGGCATATTGTTTTTGATAAGGCTGAAAGAATTTTTCGTTGACATTCTAAAATCCGACTTACTAAACGCCACAACTTCTGTTAACTAAAATATCCACTTTGACGGTAATTTTTCCTTCTTTTGCATGTGCTTCAATCTCATTCCATTTACAAAATTGTGATATCCCCTTTGTTGGGTTTTCATGGGAAAATGTTTGATTCTCCGACTAAATTTTTAATTTCATCTTTTTTTGTTTACCACATCTCATCTATATATTTTCAGGAGGATGAGAGGTGCGCGGTCCCACCTGGAGTTACTCCCAAATTACTTGGGTCTGTAGCATTCTGCGATTTCATTTGAAGGAGGGGCAACTAAGTAAAAATTTCATTTTTCTAACGAATTTCGGCCAAGGATGCCATTTTTAAAAAGAAATTATCGATTTTTAGTGGGGCATTTTGGCCAAAGATGCCATATTTTTAAAGAAATATTCGGTTTTGGCGGGCATGTCCCTGCCAAGTGGATCCACCACTGGCCTTTATCACATGTCCAATACCCTCGAGCCATAGGTTTCAACATGTTCAAGGCTTCTGTGATCAGAACTTTGCCGTCCCGATCCAATATTGCTTAACCTGCAAGATCGGACTGGATCTTATCAGATCGAAAAAACTATACTTCCACCTAAGAAATAAAAAATAAAGTTGAAAAGGCTACTTTTATGTCAGCAAAAGATTGTCCAGTTTTTGACGAAATAAGACAAAATTCACAAGTAACATTGCTGGACCATTCGATATCATATTGTTCGGAGCATAGAAAAATTCCGATATAAGGTACAAATTTTGTGAGGATTCTTGGTGATTCATATTTAATTTTTATGTACCTAAAAAGGAGGTAACAAGTAGAGTCCAGGTTTTTCAGCAAAAAACCGAGATCGAGGGTACGGGATGACCGAGAAACCGAGGGAAAAATTCTCGGTTTTCTTCGGTTGTAAAAAATACAGAGGATTGTGAAGGAGCGAGGATAGTATTCTTAAAGGATAGGGATAACGTGATAATTTTTTTCAAAAATTTTTTTCTTGAGAATGGCCCCTATATGAGTAATATTATACAGGGAATCGGATCAAACCCTGAAGATGCTTCCTTAATCCCGATTCGGGGAAGGAATTATGTGCAACGAAGTAAAAAAGAACTAAAGCTCAAATGTTCACAGGAAAACCAGCATTTCAGGGGCTTTTCTAGGCGGGGAATCGATTGCGCGCATTATCAAAGCATGAAAATTCTTGCTTGACCCTGATCCTTAGGCGCTTAGGTGTTAAAGCGTCTAAACTTCTAGGCGCTTAGGAATCAGGGTCAAGCAAGCATGTTCATGCTTTGATAATGCGATAGTCGATCCCAAAAACCTTAGAAAGCCGGTTTCCTCAACAATCGAATTTTGCTCAAAAATCAGCCACCTACGCGAATTTTTTTCAAAAATGACCTATATAGGGGTAAAAACACCTGAAAAATCCAAAAAAAGCACTCCCGACGCATGGAAAAAAATCTCCGACCCTTGTATGCGATATTTTTCATGGCCCTTTACATATACGTTGTTGGATCTTTTCTCATTTTTTGACTATTTTTAACATTTCTTAGGGTCAGAGATTTTTTTCCATGCGTCGGGAGTGCTTTTTTTGAATTTTTCAGGTTTTTTTACCTCTATATAGGTCATTTTTGAGAAAAAATTTTTTTGAAAAAAAATCACGTGAGTGTAGACGAGCTCCCTAATTTTTGTTCAAGAATCGAGTTTTTTCTCAAAAATCGAATTTTGTTGAAAAATCGGAATTTTTGTTCAAAATTCAAAATTTTTGCTCAAAATTCAAAATTTTTGCTCAAAAATCGAGTTGTTGATCAAAAATCGAAATTTTTAAATTGCCAATTTTGTATGAGTAAAAATAAAAATCATACCATGAAAATCCTCCTATTTTTACTGCAGTGGACCTAAATAAAGTTTTCCCATCGATTTTATCATTATCCAAATGAAAAATATCAAAAGTGTCTAAAATAACACCAGAATTTTCCATTTTTATATTATAATAATTAAATCTATTTAGACGAATTAAAAATATAGCATTGAAATTAAAATGTCTACAAATTTTCTCTAAAATTTTTTCTCAATACAGAGATTAATCTCTCTTCATACTCTTATCAAAAGTGTCCGTTAGAAAAAAAATGAAGATTGATTGATTAACACTATTTTCTTTGAAGATCTTGTTTTTGTTCTATGGACCTTGGCTATTTTTTCTGTTGAACAAATGATTAAGAAAAAACTAAAATAGATGGGCTGATTTAAAAGTCAATAGACAAGAAAGAAATTGAAAAAAATCAAAAAATATGTCTCTCCCGCGGGTGTCGGCGCTAAATATCAAAAAGGTAGGACAAAAGTTTGAATTTTATAACATTTGATCAATCGTTTCAATAAACAACTTTTTATTGAATCAGGACAATGGGATAGATGTTGTATTAAACAATCGCAACTTTACGCGCATTCATCTCGACAACGGTAGTCATTCCAAATTTACTAAAAGATCAAAAAATGCTCAATTTTTCATGGATTTTAAGAATACAAAGAAGCAATTTTTCGGCAGTACCACTTTTCGTACAATTGTTTTCGTACGGTACTTTTCGTACAATTATTTTCGTACGAACTTTTCGTACAGGTACTTTTCGTACAAATACAAGGGAGAGGGGGCAAAAGTCCTCGCGTAAGGGGCGGTATATCCTCGCATAAATTGCTCCTTAGGCGAGGACTTTTCACTCCTTTGGCGAGTAATTTTGCCCCCCCCCTTTTGTATTAGTACGAAAAGTACCTGTACGAAAAGTCCGTACGAAAAATAATTGTACGAAAAGTACCGTACGAAAACAATTGTACGAAAAGTGATACTGCCAATTTTTCGAGTGGACTTGCCCAGAGTTCGAAAATGGGTCCGGAATCCTGACCTCTGGAACCCATGGTGTCCCGGACCCAGGGGTGTCATAGACCGGAACCCAGCTTATGAGCGGATCTTTAAGGCTCTAAAAATGAGTAGGGCCACAAATTTTTCGGCCTGGGCTTGTAGTAAAAAATCGCGTCTCACCAAAAACAATAAAAATGGCGATTTTTTTTTGAAATATGCTTCTTTGTTTTCTCTCTCCTTCCTATTGAAAACTTTTCAAAAATAAAGTTGTTCTATTTGAAGCAATAAATACATTCGTGTAGCCGAAAAATTGAGGTTGTTGTTTTTTGTAGATATCATATGTGTATTGCATGTCTGAATGACATTTCAACCTGAAATAACACTCGTTAACTATCTTATTGACAACATTATGAACAAGTGAAAACAACTCATAATGCTTGAAGATGAAATTTTATTGCTTAAATTTGTCGAAGACCTAGTGAAACCAGTTATTAGCAATCTCAAATTTGTTATATAAGCCAAGATTATCAACAAATTCATCAGTTCGCAGTTCAGTGGTTTCATCAATTCACAGTTAAAGATGTTTAAAAGATTAAGCATTGTTTTATTGGCATTTTGGGTAGCCTACTATATTGTGGAAGCCAAACAGTATATGGCAGGACCTAGTGGAAGTGGCAGAGGTAAATAGAAATTTACGCACAGGGTCAAAGCTTTTAGGTGATACCATGAATACAGACTTACCCATGGATCAAGATGCTAGTGAAACTGATCAAACCAACCCTCCAAATCAAGATACACCAGCCACTGAAAGTGGCCAGTATAAAGGAAGTCAAAATCAAGATTATTCTCGACAACGTCGACAATACAATGACATTATGGCAGATATTAACAAACGTGAAGGTGATATTTCATTTAACACTAAAATACAATGTGTGCCAAAAAAGTGGATTTTTTGGGATCCGGAAATTGATTTTTCTAAGAGTATTCTTATATTCCTAGGGGTAAGTTTATGCGGAGAATCGATTAGCGCATTCCCGAACCTTGAAAATGCTTCCTTGACCCTGATTCAGGGAAAAGATTATGTGTAACGAAGCGAAAATGCACTAAAGTTCGAATTTTCGCAGAGAGGGGTCATCATCCTTTTACTTTTTTCCAAGTGGGGAATTGATTCATGTAGATTTTGAGCGATTTTAAAATTTCCCTGATCCCTATGGTCCAAATACCATCCTTGTGCAATAAACTCTTTCTTGCATTCAAATACGAAAAATAACAACAGGAATCGATTCAGCTGGCCGAAAAAATTCCCGATCTCGGGATAGAACAGTATGTTGAAGGACAGTAAAGTGTTTCTGTGAGCTTTTCAACCCATTGAATTGATTTCCTGTGTTATTTTTCGTGCATAAAGGAGGCTTATATCACAGAGATGGTATCTCGGATAATTGGGGCATAAAGGGGCAGGGAAATTTCAAAAATCGCTCAAACCTAACTGGAATCAATTCTCTGTTAGGAAAACCCTATAGGATGAAGTAAAAAGATATGATTTGGTAGAGAAAAACTCGGCATATGCATTAACCGGACAAACAAGAACGGGACACAAAAACAGGACGATTTTTTTCTTCAGATCTCAGCTCCTTTAAGGAATTTTTAGATAGTGTAAAAAACTTTTTTCTCAACATTTTATCCGGAGTAAAAAAGTCCTGACACCATATCAAAATTCCTTTTAGGAGCCTGAAATCGTCCCGTTCTTGTCATCTCATTTTTACTCGTCCCGTTCTTGTCATCCCGTTATTGTTCATCCCATTTTTGTGTTATTTGAACGGTTGTTCCATCCCGTTATTGTGTATGCCAAAAACTCTGATAAAACAAAATAATTTTTCCCCACCCTCTAGATTATTAGATTATTTAGCAACCTTGATGTCAGAAAATGAGAAAATGATGATGGATAACACCACAGCAACTTTGATTCGAGCAAAACGCCAATGTTGCTGTACATGCAAATGTGTATGTTGCTGTAGCGGTATTGTGGCCGCAGGGGCAGAAAATTTGTTGAAAATCTTCAAACGAGACGGTAAAAAAATATTAGTACGATAAAGAAAAATGGCCATTTAGCTAATGAGATGATGCCACAAATGACAACGGAAGATAAAATGATGATAGATCACGCTATGGTGAATGCTACTGGTAAGAAAGGACTTTAAAAAGCCAAAAAAAGAATAAATTTTAGAGCAAGCCACAAAGCATAAACGAGAAGCTATGAAGATGGCTACAAAAGTTTTGCAAATGATTACAACAACGAAGGAATCATAGTGATGTTAAGTCTAGAGTGATTTTAAGTCGAGAAAATTTGTAAAATTGGGTGTATTTTTTATTTATGAAATTTATTAATAACAATTTTATAATGATAATTTTTTATTCTTCAACTTATCACAAGTTAAAGTTTAGTGTGAATCACGACTCAGCACAGGGAGACTTCGATCTTCAGTAGATGTTAGATAAGCGCTTTGATAAGTTTGACAAATTGAATTGATAGCTGGTTCAGGTGGTTGCACCAGAGTATTATCCAAATATGAAAAGGCCCTCTCAAAGCGTAATTTAGTCTCAATAAGTAACTCATAAAAGGGTAAGCGAAGATCAAGGAGCTTGATCTAAAAGCCAGGAGCCGACCATCCAGGACATCTGAAGAAGCGTAAATGAGAGGCTTGACGCTTTTCTTGGACCTTTGGTTAACTGATTTCGCTGTTTGTAATCGGATCGTCTTCTATCATCTCGATGAATCGTCGCGGGTTTCTTAGACTTCTTGGCCATAGGAATTCGTGTGCTTTGCTGCTTGTGCTTGATGGGACTTTATGATATCTCTAATTGCCTGCCATGGAACACTATTGCTTGCTCGATCTACTCCACATCTTTCTTTGAGTCGCCATTCCCTAGCGAGCTGGCTTATCGCCACGAAAGCGTAAAGTCTTAGAACATAACAATAAATATGCAAATTAAACAATTAAGTACCCATTATAGTCTGTTTCAACTCACAATTCCATCACTAATTCCCCGACCCCTGTAAAGAGCGATCCCATCCGATCTGGCAAGTTAAGCAACTTGGGCCCGCAGGTTTGATTCCTCTAGAAGCCAATTCTTTTTGCAGTGTCTAAAAACGGATAAAATTTTTGCCTATACGTAATTTTATGCGGGGGATCGATTGCGCGCATTCCCGAAGCGTAAAAACGCTTCCCTGATCCTGATTCAGGGATGAGGTGGGTATATTAAAGCGAAAATGAACTAAAATTCGACTTTTAACCGGAAAATCGGTTGTCTAGGGATGTTTCTATGAGAGGAATCGATTGCGTTCATTTTCAAGGCATGAAACAATATATCCTACCCTGATTCAGGGACAGGTATATTGAATCGGGGTGAGTATATTGAAGCGAAAATGAACTAAAATTGGAATTTTCACCGGAAATCTATCATTTTTTCGTGCCATTGAAGTCTGTATCTTCATCTTATTTTTCATGCAAAAAATGCGTAAAATAAAACCCCTAGACAGCCGGTTTCCTGGTGAAAAAAGTGCTTTTACTGTTTTCACTCATATATTGCTCTAAACCTATAGGCCTCAACTTCCAGAGGGTGTTTCTCAGCGAAGACAAAGTTTTGACTCAAAAGCAAGACATATTCGTAAGTGCGGTATATAGTAGTAAATTTTTGAATACTTCTCAGAAAATTCAATTTTCAAGTTGGTACCTCCTCTATAAGGATGGTTTTAAAATTTTCAGACAAACTGTCTTAAAAAACTTTAAAAAGGGTAAAAAAGCTCAATTGTGTACAAGTCACAAAAATCGATGTTCGACAAAGATTCATGTGTATCTGATTCATACAAGATTTAAACAACTTGTAACTTCCTATGAATCATATAATCTATTTTTTGTGACGACGATGACTCGCGTGCACACCAACTGAATCAACATTCCTCTACAAAGCACAATATAACAGATCAAAACTTATTAAAAGTTGTGCTACCTATGTAGATTTTATTTACGGATTGACATCATTCCTAAAAAATCGAAAAGGCGGTTCAATAAAACTCATTTAAATAAGCCCCTATGATTCACGGATTTCTCCAAACTTTGGGACTGACTACAGATAAAAGTTCTTAAAACATTTTAAAAAGGGTGATTGACATCAGTCTGAGAATTTTTCTTTCGACTTGGAAGTACAAGTTTGATTCGTTGGGTTGATCGTCAAACTTGGGTGATTGATTATCGAAAATTGTGAATTTCTTGACTATGCAAAAAGTTAAGGAATATGGAACTTTAATTAGACAAAGTACATTTTTTGTTTTATATCATGAGCAGGAATGAAACGTAATACAAATTACGGATTACGAAATTACGGGTGCTTTGTTGAATTTCGTACGAATTACGGATTACGAAATTCTGAATAACCCGTAATTCGTAACAAAGAACTTTAGTCGATTTTTAGGTTGTTTACAATAAAAAATGTGTAAAATTTCGAATTTTTAATGCAATTTTCTTCGAATAAAATTTTTTTTGATAAATGGAAGTAATTTTTAAATTTTTGAGCATTTTTTGTTGAAAAAAAGGTTTATATTTTAACGCGAATTTGAAACTTTTTTGAAATTAAAAACATTATGGATTACGAATTTCATTTTGTTACATTTCATCCCTGATCATACGAGAGCAGTTTCTAAAAACAATATAGCCACACCTAAAAAAAACAAAATATTTGTATAGTCAGTAAAAAAGGACTTTGCCAATGCCCACAGATCTAATCCTCCATCTAATCCGATCAAGACTCATCAGAGGGGAGAGTCACAAAGTCCCTAAATTTTAACTAGCATTGGCGGAATTGGGATTTGTTCATCGATATGGGACCGTAAAAAAGGGACGGGATTAAAAATTGGGACTTTTTTGGGATACAGAATTTTCGGGATCGGGATTTTTAATCTTTTATTTTGTAAAGAGTTGAAAATTCTCTCATTCTTGATTTTAAACAAGTAGTTTGAATGAACTTTTCAGAGCATGACATCAAGTTCTGACAAATTTTCATTTTGTCAAATTCTGTCCAATTAAGTTCGATTCTTTTTCACACATTATTAAAAAGGTATATTTTTCCCAATTGTTTCAATTGGATCGAGCAATTCTCGCACAAAAATCTATAGACGGAGATTATGTTGTCTATTGAGTATTTATGACACAAACAGGTTCCTATTATTTTTATTAGAATTTTCCAACAGTGGGAATTTTTTGGCGAAAACGATATTTTTTCTTTTTTTTTTAAACAATATTCATATATCTATGGAAGTATATAAAAAGAAGGCTCAAAAAATCAAAATAGGTTTTTTCAAATTTTTTTTATTCATCTCAATTGTTTATTTTCATTTTTAAGCGATCTCAAAAACTTTTGACAAACGACCACCTACAATTATCCCAGAGGATACGCCAACAGCATGGAAATCCATCTATATTGTAACATTGGTTGCTATTTTGGGCACTTTTACTACAAATTGTATTATGCCAATGGTATATCCGTATATGAAAAAGGTCAGTATTTCTCAATTTTGCATTATTTTAGAATCACGGAAAAATAAATCGAAAATAGATCTATCATTTCAAGGGGTTCTCGAAAAATTTTTCCACACGCTTCTCGAAAATTTTTTCCTCCAAATTGGCTGATTTTTGGTACTCGGGGGTTTTTGGGCACGAGAAATCGATTGGCACAAGTCCCAAGTTCCGAAAAAATTTTCGTGATCCCCTATTGAGGTACCCATGTTAAAGCGATTTCTTATGCTTCATCTGGCTCATTCACATTATTTTCCTACTCCATAAATTATCTTCTGCCATAATTCTAACAAAATTCAATAAAAAGCGGTCAAAATCTGGGAAATTTTAATATCACTTTTAGTTAATGCCAGAGACTACCGAAGAATCATATAGTTATATTCTCAGTATATCCCATGCTTGTGGTGCTTTTTCTTCTATTATAGCCGGGTATTTGAGCAATCGTTTTGGCTCTACAACGTACATTTACATTTTTATAACATTATAAAGTTTATTTTTCCAGTGGCGCTTTGATTTTTGCAAAAGTCATAGCTATTGCAGCAGGAATAGAGTATTTTTTCATTGGCACTTTGGCAACTGGAAAGATGGTTGCATTTTATATTTCAACTGGACTTTTTGGTGTTTCTTCTGGTTTGTACAAATTTGGGCTCAAAAAACCCATTTTAGGTGCGCATAATCAATACAAAACTCATATAGCCATGGCTAGCAGAGAAGTGGACAGGCCCAAAGCAATGGGGTGGGCTGCACTAGCCGTATCACTTGGATTGATTTTGGGTCCGCGTAAGAAAACAATCAAATCATCCATGTCATAAAAATTTATTTTAGTTCTCCAACTGGTCTTTACCAGAATTGGTTACCCTGGATGGAACTTTATATTTGGTACCAAGCTAAATCTTTATACTGTGCCTGTACTCATAACACTTGGGATTTCATTTATTGGAGTTATTCTCTTAATTTTCTGCTTTGATGGAAAAATGCGAGTTAGAAGAAAAGAAAGTATCCCCATGGAGTCAGGTAAGCTATGTGCTAGTTCCATAGATGGGGGAGTTCCAAGTGAGAAGGTTTCCTGCAACCAATGAGATCCTGGAAGGTCGCCAGACGAAAATTTATTTTTTCATTAAAATTTTTAGTTTCAACAGTAAGTGACTCCTACGAAATCTTAACTGACACGATAGAAGAACCAAACGAAAAAATTTCCTTCGATAAAATCGCAGCTGTAATCTGTATGATAGCAAATTTAGTTTCGAATTTTGTCAGTTTGGTGATAACAACGTAATAGGAAAATTTTCAATTTTTTGACATAGCTCAACTTTAGAATTCTCCCACCCTACATGATGATGATGTACGAATGGACTAGTGATCATGCTGTTTTGATGCAATCTATCATTATGCCCATAGTTGGTGCTTGTGTATTGTTTGTAAATAGTGGTTATATCTTTTGTAATTTTGGCAAAAGGTTAATTGTTATACTGTGCTAGTTTTCAATGAAAAACTTTAGAATAGCACCACGGATAGGCATTATTGCTGGGATGTTAATGTTTTTCATCTATTATTTGATTACTTATCCATGGCCGTTTATTGGTGGTAGTATACCTTATCTTCATCCGGCTAGCACTCATGCAAGTAAGTAAATTAGTCCGAAAAGACTTAGGAATTACTACCACTCCCCCCCCCATTAACGTTTCTACTGGGGAGGGGTCCGCAGGGTCCGTGGATCCCTCCGCAAAATCAATGAAATGAATAAATTTATCTATCATTTCTCTATAAAAATGCCGTAAAATAAGGGTTCATGGAGTCAAAAAATAGGCTAAAACACATACAGGGTGGGCCAAAAAAAACCGGCTTTTATGCAAATTTTTCCGAAAATTTTTTTCGAAAAATTTTTTTGCCAAAACAGCCTATATAGGCCTAAAATCATGCGAAAAATCGATTGCGCGCATTCCCGAAGCGTGAAAATGCTTCCTTGACCCTGATTCAGGGAAATAGATGTGTGTATTGAAGCGAAAATTGAAAAATTTTCAAATTTCTCTCTCAAAATCATATTCCTGGGGGTAATTTCATGCGGGAAATCGATTGCGCGCATTCCCGAAGCTTGAAAATGCTTCCCTGATTCAGGGAAATT
>OZJO01025584.1:0-22459 GCA_900406225.1 Acrobeloides nanus | reverse complement strand
CAGAAAATTTATAGGTATTTTTCCGATATGTCAGCACACACTTTTTGCCGCTTTTCTATGGGTTGAAACATACGTGCAATGGTAGTGCACTTGGACGGTAGCCAGGAGCCTGGTTCGGGTTCGAGTCCCGGTCGGACCCGAAAACTTTTGCCCAACTTCATTATCTGTTAGGCGATTATTATAAAGAAATAACATTATATCTTTTATCACTTATTTATTGACTGGCCGAAAAAATAAAAATTATTTGTAAGAAATATTGGGTTGATCAATAATTTTCCGGCTTTCGTCGAATATTTGCGAAATTGATTTTGACTCTTCAGGGGATTTTTCTAGGTCAAGAATCGATTGCGCGCATTGCTGAACTTTGAAAAGCTGTCCTAATTCAGGGAAGGGATGGGTGTATTGAAGTGAAAATCGAAAAAATTCGGATTTTCACAGGAAAACTGGCGGTCTGGGGGTTTCTCCCACTCTCTTCCCTGAATTAAGGAAGCATTTTCATGGTTCGGGAATATGCGCAAACCAATTCCCCATCTAGAAAAACCCCTGGAGGAGAGTTGGTCAATTTCGCAACTATTCGACGCAACGCAGGGAAATTATTGATCAACCCAATATTATTTGAACGAGAAATTTTCTATTTCTTTAAAGTTTGCTTGCTTTCGCACCGGACATAATTCCTTGAAGCTTCTGTAGCAACATGATATTGCCCTTTGCTTTCAGTTTTCCACTCATAAATGCCTTGGTCGGTTCGAGTTGTCCAGTCGCGATCTTCACAAAATCACCATCGTCTACCGTGACTGTAACATTAGGCTTTTCGTTATTTTTAGGCTTGTCACCATATACAGAGCCGCTTCCATGTTTCAAATCCAAGGCTAAAAATGAAGATTGTTTTATCAGGCTCTAGAACACTTGCAGTGACGTAGCTACAAGGCAAGTGCTCCCGTGAAAAAATAACAAATATTTCCTAAGAGTCCCCCTTATCTTTTTTCTGATTTTGAAAATTTTTGAAAAAATGTCCATTTTTTTCAATTTTTTCACTAAAAAATGATATTTTTCCATCAACAATGGCTATTTTTGCCCAAAAAATTTCACCAAGTGCCCTCCTCCACCCGTATCCAAAAGTGCCACCCGTAGCTGGGGGTCTGACTATGCCTGAACACTTGTTTATGTCCTTAAAAAATAAACCCATCCGACTAATTTAAATAATTACTGTAATAAGCGGCTGGTTTTCCATTTTGAGTGATTTCATAAAGAATAATGCCATTCACTTTTTTGACTACATCCTTTTGATTTGGCAATTCCGTGGAGATAGCATCAAATATTACTTGGGATTGTAAAGATGATGCAGATTTCTAAACAAATAATTCAGTATGAAATATTGGTAGGGGGTTATCCAGATATTACGTAATCAAGTAGAGGGGAGGGGGAAGGCCAAACGATTATGGTTGATTACAGGGAAGAGAGGATCAAGTCAATGATTACGTAATCAAAATCGCAAATATTTTTTTGGCACCAATATTCTGAATTCGGATTCAGAATCTGAATCCAAATTTCGGATTCTAATTCTCAATCTGGATTCGGATTCTGAATCCTGGTTCTGAATTCGGATATGAATTCAGATTCGGGATTCTGAATCCAGATTCTGGATTTGGATTCTGAATCCGGATTCTAAATTCGGATTCTGGATTCTGAATCCTGATCCTGGATTCGAAATTTGAATTCTGGATTTTGATTCTGAATCCGGATTCTGAACCTGAATTCCCGATTCTGAATTCGGATTCTAAATTCGGATTCTGAATTCCGGATTCTGATTCTCAATCTGGATTCTGAATCCAGATTCTGGATTTGGATTCTGAATCCTGATTCTGGATTCTGAATCCAGATTCCAAATTCGGATTCTGAATCCTGATTCTGGATTTTGAATCCGAATTCAGAATCCAGATTGAGAATCTGAATCAGCACTCACATATGGACCCAAAATTGAGGGGGGCATCTCATCGGGGGTCTTCTCCCTCTGACCCACTCACTCATGAACTCAAAATTGAGGGGGCCATCTCATCTGGGGTCTCCCCACCCCCCACCTTGCCGATCTATAGTTCAGCCCCTCCCGAAATCAAATCCTGGATACGGTCCTGTTGCTAGTAATAGACACACACACACACATAAAAAGCATAATGCTAAAACTAGGGTCACAGATGTCCTATTTCAAAAGAAGGTATGAAAGTTATATGGCGAGTTGAGCAAGCTAGAATACGTAGAGAAAACTGATTCCATTAAAAAACACCTACTTGTTCTTGAACATGGCCTGCTGTTTTAGAATCCGATTTTAGATCCACATAACCATTAGAAATAACGACTTTGCCAGTTTCTTTTACCTGAAATAGAGCAAATTTGAATTTCCGAGTACAGGGTGAGTAAAAAAACCATACTTTTGCGTTTTTTGGCAAAAAAATTTTCAAAAAATCTTTTTTCAAAAATCATCCATAAGGGGTATTTTCATGCGAGAAATTGATTGGGTATGTTCTTGATTGAAAATACCCTTTATTTTTGAAAAAATTTTCGCCAAAAAACGCAAAAGTACGGTTAAAGTAAAAAAAAAATCGTCAAAATTTGAAGAAATCGAAAAAATAGGCAAAAATTGAAAAATCGACAAAATTGAAGAAACCGAAAAAATCATCAAAAATTGAAAAAAATCGAAAAAATAGTCAAAAATAGAAAAAATCGTCAAAAAATTCAATTTTTGACTATTTTTTCGATTTCTTCAATTTTTGGCTCACCCTGTAGGTGCTAACCACACCTCGTCAAAGGGATGGAATTCCATCCCCACCCACGCCGCACTCTCCCAAAAATTACGACCACTTCGCACTTTTTGCGACGAAGGCGTGAAATTTTTCCTAATGGTCCCCTTATGTTTTTTGTCCAAAATTTGACGCGAAAGTGCAGGGTGGTCGTCCAACTTGCACTTTCGCATCGAAAGCTCAAAAGTGCGGGGTGGTCAATAAAAGAAGAATTTTTTCACCAAAAATCGTTAAAAAGTGACTATTTTTGCCAAAAATGCGATTTTTCGGCCAATTTTTAGCCATTTTCGTCCAAAAATTGCTTATTGTAAAAGACCATTTCGCAATTTTACAAATTCTTCCACCCCTATCTGTCGATGTGTGGTGCTAACAGACCTTAGTTTGAAAATGAATCCGGCTGCCTTCTTTCCACATTTCGGTTTGTAAGGTTTGGCCAGGAATAACCGGTGATGAGAAGCGAACTTTCACCGCTTTTAGTTGAGCGCCATCACCATTGGCAAAAGTGTCGACAACTTGCCTAACCGCAAATCCCATAGAACAAAGTCCATGCAAAATCGGCTCTTTGAAGCCAGACATTTTGGCAAACGTGGGATCAATATGTAGGGGGTTTAAATCTCCAGAACCCATGCGGTAAAGTGCCGCCTGAAAACAAAGTAGTACAAGTTGACTTATAGTTGATCCTAATATTACTTGATCGACGCTAACCTTCTCTTCAACCACACGATCAGGTTGGCGCTTTGGAACTGGTTCTGCCTTGCGCTCAGCTTCGGATGCTCGTTTTCCACCAAAATTTCCAGACCCAACTTGGAATGTGCCGAATTGCTGGAAGGATAGCTTTTTACCGGTGTTGTTATCATAAGTTGTTACTAAAAAAAGGTTTCGTTTGTCTGCAACAAAATATATATTATAAAATCTACATATATAATATATAATCGAAAAAATAGAAAAAAATGGAAAAATTCGAAAAAAATCGAAAAAAAAATAGAAAAAATTGGGGGAAAAATTGAAAAAAAAGAAAACCATCGAAAAAATTCGAAAAAGTGGTAAAATTCGAAAAATATAAAAAATAGAAAAAAAATGAAAAAAATCGAAAAAATTGAACAAATTTGAAAAAATGAAAAATTCGAAAAAACGAAAAAATTGAAAAAAATCGAAAAATTGAAAAAATTCGAAAAAAATGAAAAAAATATTAAATGAAAAAATCGAAAAAATTCGAAAAAAAAGAAAAAATTCGAATAAAACGAAAAAAATGCGAAAAATTGAAATAATTGTATATATATTACTATCAGCAAGAATATTTGCACCAGTGCCTTTGTCTAAAATTTCCGAAACTCTAGTTTCAGAGCGGAGTTGACCATCACTTGGCAATGGTTCGAATATTTCAATATATTGTTCGCCGTGTAGAATCCTGGTCAAATCGAATGGGACACCTGAAGTATAAAAGATTATCACAACAGAACAAAATGAACCAACCTGGCCAATCACCCAATGAATTTGCTAGCAACCCGGGTGCTACAACAAACGTAGGAAAAACTTGATGGTCTTCATGATTTTCATACAAATACTTCAAATGATTCTTGGTTGTTGCACCAACTAAGAAAAAGTTGGAGCTACTACACAATAGGGGGGGGGGGAATACCCAGTGAAAAAATTTTCGAAAGTTTTTTTCTGACCACTTTATAGGTAAAAACATGCGGGGAATCCGAATTTGACATTTTCGAAGCGAAAAAACATTTCCCTGATTCAGGGAAGACCTGTGTATTGAAGCGAAAAGTCAAAAAATCGCATTTTTGCGATTTTTCGCTTCAATACACAGGCCTTTCCTGAATCAGGGAAGCATTTTTTTCGCTTCGAAAATGTCAAATTTGGTTTCTCCACATGTTTTTACTTCTGGAGGGATCATTCCCAGAAAAATATTTTTCGAAAAATTTGGGGTGGCCCCCCTATCGTGTGTGCAGCTCGAAAAAGTCTGTACTTATAAAGAAAACTGAGGCTTACTCCCAAGTGCATAAATAATTGCATCACGAGCCTTATATTCAAAAATTGCCGGTTCAGGAACATGCCTTTTAGCTGTGGCTGGATCCATTTTTGTTAGTTATCCCAAAGAAGAGAAGAAAACGAAACTATAGCCTTTCTTCGGTGATAAGAAAACTTACACATGGTTCTTGATAAATTGGAAACAACCATTTTTGCACACTACAAACTACGTGTAGCCTACAAATTAAGAAGTGATCTATCGAAAACTCGAAACGAAGAGGACACAGTAAAAGCGAGTTTTATGTTGTTTTTGAACAAAAGAAGTTTTTTCTGTTGTCTTCGAACAAAAACATATCAACCACAAATTTTTGGATAACTGAACACGAATTTGTGTTGTCCATTTTTGGACCCTCTTGGATATTTCACAACGGACTTTTCTTTACTAACCAACACAACATATTTTTCAACAGTTTTTGCATTCTTCAACAAAACATCTTCATTTACAATACAATCATAAAATTTACTACAATCCATATCACTACATATTTAATTTGAAAGAAAACTATTGAATTCAACATTTTGATTCCCTTTCACAGTGGACTTTTTTTCAAATAAAAAATCTCGGATGTACTTTTCTCAACGAATATAAATCGCAATAAAAGTTGCCTGAATTTCAATAAAATCGTGTTTATTGAAACGATTTAACATACAGTTCAGCCAAAATGGGTTAAGAACAAAGATCACAGTCTTCAGAACACAGTTGTGTTCTCTTCTATCTTACAAGATGAAAAATTTGTTTTATTATCAGTACGAACGACCGGAATAAGAATGAAGGATAAAAACTTTGAGATTGGGTGTGTTGTTGTGTAAAAAACAAACTTTTTTTGTTTTTATTGAACATAAACAGAACATGAACTATATATGTTACCGGAAGAACTGAGAATCCGGCATCTCAGAGATACCTAGGCAGAACTGAGATTGTCAGCTCTGCCTAGGCATAAGCTTAGGCCTAAGGCATTTGTTGTGAAATGTCTTAAAGCCTCACTTATCAAGACCAAAAATTTTAGCGCTTAAGATTCTCAATAGTTCATAAAATAGTTAAGATAAGAATTATTAATAAAAATTTTATTATGAATCATAAAATATACAGGCTGCGTTAAAAGTCATCAATTTGTTAAATATTGATATTTGACAATAGAAGTCGATTTTTGACGAAATTTATCCGTAAAATCTTGTCGTTAATACTAACATAGCATCAATATACAATAATAAATCTTATAAATAAACTTATAATAAAACAAAATTCCTTTAAAATCCCTAAAACTGCTGAAAAAACATAAGAGATCATATTAGTTTAGACATCAACAGGATGTTGTTGGATCATCGCTTTGTGACCGAAAACGTCGGTTGCAATCTTAGAGATGAGCGCAATATGGTCATCGCCAACGTTCACGGCTTGTCTAAGGTTTTCTTGAGCGCGAGCTGAAGCCTGTTTCACAAACAGCTCAGCGATCTTTTGTTCATGTGGAGCATTTCCAGACTTGTTCAGCGTATAGGAACATCGAGACAAAACGGCTACCATAGCATAGATATCAATAGCTGCATTAGCCACTCGGATAAGCTCATATTGACGGTCTAAAAACAGGTGAGTAAACAAACAGGTAAAAAAGGTTATTAAAGGGGGTCCGGTTTGTGGTCATTTAGTGAAAAGAATTTTTCAACAATCTTTGCGAAAATGACTTTTTTATGATTAAAAATAAGCGAAAAATCGATTCCACGCATTCCCGAAGCATGAAAACTTCCTCCTGACTCGGTTTCGAGTATCTCGATACCCCCTCTCCCCACCATTCTATATCTTGATGAAACTTATTCAAATTTATTTTCAAAAATAACAACAATTATTCTTCATCATCTTTCTCTTCGCTTTCACTAAAATATAACATTCCTCCTAATCGATATCTATTTCTTCATATAGGTCCTTCTGCTTCTAAATCCATAGGATCTCATGGGCCTTGCCTTCGCTTTCTTTCTATTAACTCTTTTTTTGACGCTTCGGGAATACGTGGCATCGATTTTTCGCTTATTTTTAACCATAAAAAAGTCAAAAATTTTTCACGAAGTGACCACAAACCGGACCCCCTCCTTTAAGCAACTAAATATATTGCAACAAAAATATTTCCCATGCGCTGTTTTATTCAACTTACCTATTATTCCTTTGCGATGTTTCTTTAACAGCTTATCAACAGTAGATCCGAACGCAGCAATTGTTTTGGTAACATCTGTTCCATGTTGCTTCAAGGACGGGTGAAGGACTTGTCCAATATCAGCACCAACTGCACTAAAAATCAAAATTGAACTAAAATTAAATAAGTATAAAAGTCTAAAAAAAGTAGAACAAAGTTGTATTGGGATTGTTCCAAAAATTTTTACACTTACTTTTCACTAAAGTAAAAAGTGAAGTGTAAAAACTTTTGGAACAACCCAATATTCTCTGTAAAAACAAAAATACAAAAAGATTGGGTTGTACCATAATCTTCGAGTTTTTGCAATGAAATCTTTACAAAAATGACTCCTATGAGGATTTTTCTATGCGAGGAATCGATTGCCGAATCATGAAAATGCTTCCCTGATCCTGATTCAGGGAAAAAGGTGGATGTATTGAAAAAAAATGAACCAACATTCGGATTTTCATAGGAAAAATGGCTAAGGGATTTTCGTCGGAAAAACGTCTAGAGGGTTTTTCTATGCGAGGAATTGGTTGCGCGAATTACCTAACCGTGAAAATGCTTCCCTGATTCAGGGAAAGGGGTAAGTGTATTGAAGCGAAAATGAACCAAAATTCGGGTTTTCGTCGGAAAACCGGCGGTTTAGAGGGCTTTTCTAGGCGGAGAATCGTTTGCGCGCATTTCCAACGAATGAAAAAATTTCCCTGACACTGATTTAAGCAAGTTTTTTAAAACAATTTTCGTTATGAAATCTTGATTACCCATCGTATGGACATTTTCCAACGGTTAAAATCAACAAATTCCTTCAGATTCGAGTTCCCAATGTCGAAAACCCCTGAGTAGAAAAAATCAGAACTTTTTGAAGTTTCGATTTTTTCAAAAGACCGAAACTTATGATACAACCCAATATAAACATACGGAATAACTTGACGTTTCAACTCTCCAAATAAAGCTGAAAGATTCACCGATTGAATTTCCTTTTGCAATTGTTGAAGATGCTTTCCGGCAAACTAAAAAAATCAAAAATAATTTCAAGTAATGTGCACCAGATATAGCAAAAATTCATGGATGAGAGGGAGGGGAATCCTAATTTTTTTTTCAATTCATCGAAGGTCGAGAAAGAAAAACCCGTAAATGGAAAATCATGATTAAAAAAATTTTTGGCACCAACATATAAGTGAATTCGCTAAGTCCATTTATATGCAACATACCTGAGCTCCAGTAAGTGCAACAAAGAGTCTCATAACATCATTAGCACCCTCAAAAATTCGGAAAATACGAAGATCTCTTAGTACTCGCTCCAATCCACATTCCTTCATAAAACCCATTCCACCATGAAGTTGTATAGCCTCATCACAGACGTGCCATGCATTGTCCTAAAAAATACAAAAACATTCTAAAAGACAGCAACGGAGGACTAATACTTACTGATGCAAAAACCTTGCCAATGGCAGCTTCGAGTTGATAATCTTGAACGCCAGCGTCCATGTTCGATGCGAGCATGTATACAATTGATTCGGTCGCGTAATGTCTGACTATCATGTCGGTAACCTTTTCCTGGACGTTTCCAAATTCATACAACTTCTTGCCAAATTGAACACGAGTTGTCACATGGTCGATCTAAACATCAGTTATAAAATTCCAAATTTTCAAGCCAATTAAAAGGCTCTAGGAATTGTCACAACGTTTTTTGTAGTGTTCAACAAATCGCTTCAATATCGAGATTTTATTGAAATTCAGGGAACTTTTATTGCAATTTTTATTCGTTGTGAAAAGTCCGCCCGCGATTTTTTATATTGTTGTGGAAAGCCATGAATTAAACTTACTGTTTTTTGAATACAATACTTCATGGCGCCAGTACATGCCGCTGGGATACCAAATCTTCCATTATTTAATATGTTCATGGCAACCTTAAACCCTTCACCTTCTTCTATAAACAAAAATATAAAATCTATCAATTGATAATAAAAAATTACGTCCAAGTAGGTTCTCAACAGGTACTTTCACATCTTCAAAATACACTTCAGCGGTATTTGAGCCCTTGATGCCCATCTTTTTCTAAATATAGAAAAGGGTAAAATACCAACAAAAGTGAAAGACAAACCTCAGGTGGTCCAGAAGTGACACCTCCGAAAGCACGCTCAACCACAAAAGCAGATACTTGGTTTCTAGTTGTTCCATCTGGCTTCTTAATCGGAGTCTACAAATTAAAATTTTGGAAATTTCAGTGGTACGACAGTTCGGAGACTCGATATTGTTGACCGGCAAAAGTTCGGAAACTCGGCGTAAAAAGTTTCAGAGTTCCCTCCCATTCAAAAAAACTTTGACGTTAATAAAATTAAGACGAATAGCCTTTTACAATAAAGTTAACACGAAACAATCAATTCTTTTTCGTGTCACTTTCAATGATTACCTGAGCAAAGACCGTAAAAACATCCGCAAATCCACCATTGCTAATCCAAATCTTGCTCCCATTTATAATATAATGCTTTCCATCGGGAGATTTAACAGCTTGGCTTTGAATTGACTAAATTCGAATTACTCCAAAGCTACCATAAAAAACTTACATTTGCATCCGATCCAGAGCTTGGTTCTGTTAAACAAAAAGCAGCAAACTTCCTTCCCGTAGCTAGATCAGGTAAATACTTTCGCTTCAACTCATCTGAACCAAATAAGAGGATTCCTTTGTATCCAATAGACTATAAGATCATGTCAGTACAGTGGCGTAGCCAGAAAAACTACGAGGGGGTACTCGAGGCACTTTTCCAAAAAAGGTTAAAATTAAGGGGGGGGGGATAAACATCCAATTTTTTTCAAGAACGGGGCACTTGACTACTCCACTGTGTTAGTATAAAAGTATAAACTAACCTGATGTGCACCCATAACTACACCAAGTCCGAGATCGTTAGCACCTACAACTTCGGCAAGCCGTGCCATTTGAGTATTGTTTAAGCCAGCACCTTCCAATTCTTCCGGAACGACAGCTCCAAATGCACCAAGTTCGGCAAACTGTTTCAAAACATCTTTAGAGATTTCTGACTTTTCATCATTTCTAAATTGCATATTAAATGATGCAAATAGAGAAAACTTCTACTTATGACAAGCATTTTTAAATTTTTATCTATCTATAAGGAAGTTATAATGCCCTTAAAAGAGGGAAAATGCCGATACTTATTTAGAATACCTTCTCTGTGGAACATGCTCTTTAGTCGGCTCAAAATTCGCATAATTCGAGCAAATAGATTCAGAAGATAAAAATAGATAAAATGGAGTCAGAAGAGAAATGGAGAAAATGAATTTATGACCGTAGACGTAGTTGTCCACAATTATCGCTCGTTTTTCCATTTTCATCTAGTTGATGAGCTTCCAATTCAGCTTTTCCAGGAGTATAAACTTCGAGGATTTGAATTAAATGAACTTCTTTATCGCTAGGTTCGAAGTTTTTTCTGGCTGACTCATATAAAACTGTACTCGAGTATGTTTTTCGACCAATTTGCGCATCCAAAAGCACTCTGTAGGTACTGGTGGAGTGCTAGAACCTACTTTTTCAAGCCCTGTGTAACCAACAGAGAAAGTATTCTAAATAAGTACCCAAATGCCCAATTTTTGAACCTCTGCCCTCTAGTGATCTAAAAAAATTGTCTCCCTTTTGAAGAAGTTTGCCCCCCCCCCATTTCGGAGATTTGTTGCCTCCTTTTCTAACCATATAACATTATTCCTAACCTAGCACCCCTTTCAATCCACACAAAATTACAAAGAAACACTTACTCAAATGGATTATTAACTTCGGCAAGAAATTTCTCGGTAGGACTAAGAACCATTTGAAGCATTTCACGGCGGTCATCATTCAAATTTAATGGGTACGGAAACACTTGATCTAGAATAGCTCGACCACGAAACAAGTTCATAACAAACGAGAGAGTTTCCGGTGCTCGCTTTACTTCAGGCGATTTTTCTGCTTTTCTAGGTGAAACCGAAGCGGCTGGTGACGCTAAACTGCGCTGGCATTGCTTGCTTAAAAATTGTCAATTAAGATATTTAAAAAACAAAATACGGCACTGTAGGTTAACCCTTGTCGTTTTTAAATTCAAAATTAGAGGATGGACTTAAAAAAACCGGAATTTTGCCGTTTTTGGCGAAAAAATTTGAAAAATAACGATTTCATGGCTAAGTTAGCATTTTCAGAATTTTTCAATGCGCGCAATCGATTTCTCGCATAAAATTATCCTTAATAGATCACTTTTTGAAAAAAATTTTCGCAAATTTTTTCGTCAAAAAACGGTAAAATTTCGGTTTTTTAAAGTCCATCTTGTATTCAAATTTCCATTTTCAACAATTGACTATTTTTAATCTTATCTTCAACAGTTTCATATTTTGAAATTTCAAAAATGTTCACGGTAATTTTGAATGACAAAAAACGATCAAAGTAAGGGTTGACCTAATGCCCAAAATACCTTTTAATTCGACTACAAAGGGATTGCAACAAAGATTTGTTATAGGTGTTAAGCATGCTTGACTCGAAAATAAACTATCTAAATTTACACATATTGAAGTAAAAAATCTCAAAATTGTTTGTACGAAAAATGACGTATGTAGCAAGCACGTTTTCATTGGAAATCAAAACGAGAAACACCGCATGTTGGGCGTTTCATTGACCTAATAACAGAGAAGAGTCAACTGTTCGGTCTGTCGCATGGACTTTGTACTTTGTGGACTTGACGTTTGTTTATCTTTGAAAACAAGTTTGTAGTCCGTATTTGAAAAAAATCTTCACAAAAATTAAGAAGCTATTAAGTTTTTTCCGGTCTTCGGCCGGTTTGGGAGGAGCTATAGCAGGGTGGTCAAAGTCCGAGGAATGAAAATAAGAACATTTTTTGAAAAATAAGAATTTCTTTAAAAACAGTGAGAAAATAAGATATTTCGCATTTTTCAAGTAAAAAATAAGATTTTCTAATAAAATTTGCTCACAAAATAAGATTTGGACTCTCAAAATAAGAACAAATCTTATAATAAGAACACTTGGTCACCCTGGGCTATTGCCCGTCTAGCCCCCCCCCCCTAACCAGTGTCGTATCCAGGATTTTCTTTTCAGAAGGATAATTTTGAAGGTCCCAAAAACATAAGAGTCCCAATAATTACCCTACGTACCCTCCCTCTTATTCGGCATAAAAACAGAGTTTTGGAAAAGAATTTCCAAAAATATTTTCTGGGTACACTGCTTGACATATGCTAATCGATATTTTTGAGTCCTCTGAAGCGGCTTCGTTAAACTACTCGATATATAGATTTAAGTACAAACTTTTATCAACCATAAATTTATGGTAACATTTATTGAGGTGAAATTCATAAACCAAAGTCACATTTATCAAATAAATATACAATCTTTTATACGTAATACTTTGACGAATATATAGGCCTGGGTTTCTTTGCTGAACACACTTAAAATTCATCAAGAATATTAAATTTTGCAGATAGTTACGATAGCATATGCATAAAGTTTAGATATTCAATAACTGTAAAAGAGCATAGCTGGTCGTAACAAACAAAGTTGAAACAAGAAAGACAGATCATGTGTGGAAACTAATCATTACAATAACGAATATAAGCGGCGTTTAAAGGGACGGTGCACGCTCTAACAATTTTGAAGAACAGATTTTCGTTCCAATAATTAGACTAAATTGCAAATCAGGCAAACAATTAAGAGTTAAATCAATTTTTTTTTCATAATTTTTATTAAATTAAAAATTTGAAAAGCTGGTTAAACTCTTAAAGGGAGTGCAAATTAGGGCCCTTCCTCCAAAAATTTTTTTTTGAAAAATGACCTACAAGGGGTAAAAATAGGGTGGAAAATCGATTGTGCACATCCCCGTCGCGTGAAAATGCTTCTTTCACCTTGTTTTCTCGGAAATAGCACTATTTCACATTTGCTTAAAATTTGCATAATTCCAAACTTCAAAGAAATAGTGCTATTTTCGAGAAAAAAAGGTGAAGGAAGCATTTTCACGCGTCGGTAATGTGCGCAATCGATTTTTCACCCTCTTTTTATCTCTAGTAGGTCATTTTTCAAAAAAAAATTTTGGAGAAAGGGCCCTAATTTGCACCCCTTTTAATTCTTTGCCTGATTTACAATTTAGTCTAACTATTGAAACGAAAATCTGTTCTTAAACATTGTTAGAGCGTGCACCGTCTCTTTAATAAATGCTCTAGATAGATGATAAAATAGACGCCAGAAATCCGTTAAAAGATGAATTCATGTTGTGAACATTTTATAACCTCATTTTTAGGTTTTAAAAATTCGAATTTTTAGGTTGCTGTGCATTCACCTGTTAATGCGCACTGTCCCATATATGGGACAAACTGTTCAAGGACCTGAAAAAATACAAAAAATTTTTTTCAAAGTGATGTTCCACAAAGTTGTTATTGAGAGCACGCCGAACAACTTTGTAGAACATCACTTTGTATAAAAAATTTTTTTGATGGTTTAAAATTTAATCGAAATTTTGAAACATTGAAATTTCGAATTTTAGGCATCATAAACGAAAAATTGTTTTAAGATTTCTCATGATCCCCGAAGGCTCCAGAAACGGATTAAAACTATATTAAAAATAAAGCCATTTTGCATAATAGCAATAAAAACGATAAAAGGTCCGTACCAGAGAGCGAAAAGGGCATAGACTCGAATGAAACGAAAGGTTTGAAATTTTTTATAACGATACGAATAAAATGACATAATAAAAAAACGAATAAAAATTTTTTCCATGGGAAAAATATATAAAAAAATTTTCCCATAGAAAAATTTTTTGTTGGCTTTTATGTCGTTTCATTCGAGCCTATGTCGCGAAAAGTTAGGTGGTACCACCCTCCACCCCAACCACTCACTGATGGATGGTACCACCTTGTCGCCCCCTGGTCCGTAAGAGTTTCGAAATTTATATATGGAGTCATGAGAAATATTTTTGAAGGGATCTTTGTTGTTTTTAAAATTTTTGTATTAGAGTAAAGGGAATTTTTTTTATTGTTTTGGTGGCTTCAGGTGGGGATTAATCCCAAAATAATCAACGCGCGCATACGCCCTATCTTAGCGCTACTAATCACAACATAAAACATTATTAATAAGGAGGACGCACAATATGATCGTCAAGACGGCTTCTCTTCGCCAATGGCTGATCCGATGATGATGTTGAAATCTGAAGTTGGCTGCTGCTGTTGCGCGACGAATTTTCATTGGACATTGCGGCGACGATTTCCGTTACCAAACTCGGATGATTGCGAGCCATGTCCGACCAACCTTCTGTATGAATAACCTGATTCGAATAATTGGCAATGAACTTGATAGCATCCTGTTTCAGTTCATGTGCATTATGCATATCGGCAAAGACGAGATTGCGGCAAACTGTTTCGACCATAAGCCCAGAACGAAGAACCTATAAATTGTTGATTGAACAATTTGTTATCAAAGATGTAAGATTTAAAATTTTGGAACTCGAAAAAAACTTAATCCAAATTCAAAATTTGACTATTTTGAAATAGTGCTATGAAATAACATACTTGATCGCACATGTCCTTTAAGCCAGGTAATTGAAAGCGATCAGATGCCGCTAGCAGATCCAACGCCATATTTTGTACATTTGGAGAACGACCGCTAAAAATGAATTATACATTAAGATTTTTATTTGTTCAACTATAATCCTTTTTTCGTTAAAGATTTTTTCTGAACTTTTGGCAAATATTTTGAAACTTTTGGACACTTGGTCTGAAACTTTTACTCCCTAGTAGTAATATTGCCTTTGAGATAAATTTAAAGGGTATATTTAGCAATATTGGGTTGTTCCAAAAGTTCACAGACTTCACTTATACTCTATCAATAGAGTATAAAAGTGAAGTCTGAGAACTTTTGAAACAACCCAATAGCTAGCTACCAATCAATTAAAAAAAATATGTCAAGAAAAAGAAACATACCTGTAAACATAGAAAAGCAATTCAACCATAACCTAAAAATGGATAAAACTAGTATTAGAAAGATTTTTGGGCTACTACACAATAGGGGGACCACCCAGATGAAAATATTTTTTCTGAAAATGACCCCTCTAGAAGTAAAAATGTGCAGGGAATCCGAAATGACATTTTCAAAGAAAAAAACACTTACCTGATCAGGCCTGTGTATTGAAGCAAAAAGTTGAATACACAGGTCTTCCCTGAATCAGGAAAGCGTTTCGCTTCGAAAATGTCATTCGGATTCCCCGCATGTTTATACCCCTTGAAGTGTCATTTCTAGAAAAAATTTGTGGTGGCCCCCTATTGGTAGTAGCTCTGATTTTTTGATAATTCAGCAATTCTTGCCCCCTGTGACATGCGAAATCATTCTAGAACATTTCTAAATCATCCCTCCTCCTGTATGAGCAGATAAGCGCAAAAATCAATTAACATACTTCATAGTCAATATCCTCGTAAACAACTTTATTTGTCTTCGCTTCTTCCGTATGCGGTTCGAGCATGGCAGCAAAAACTGGAGATCGAGCGGAAAGAATTATCTTGTGTACAGGAATTTCTTTACTTTCTTTTTCGTTCCGGCAGATAATAGTAAAATCTGAATGTCGCTGCTCCTTAAACATGACTTCCATTTCGCGTGCCAACTAAATGAAATCTGTATATATATGCCAATCAAGCACGGGGGTACTATGAGGTGTATTGGAACACTTGCCAGAGGTCCAAAAATCGATTTTTCAAAAAGTATTCCAAATCGTCTAATTTTTTGTACTCGGGGGTTTTCGGCTATGGGGAACACGAATCCGAAGAAATTTTTCATTTTTGAGGGTGCACTACGCGACGGGGGACTCCAAAAATACATACTTTTTTCAAACGATCCAATTGTTGTACAAAAAATGCATCTCGGTATCGAAGAGCGCTGTGGTGTTCCAAGTGCAGCGGGCAGAGGAGAGCGCCGCAGGCGCTCCTAAGTGCAGATCAGTAGAGCAGAGCGCCGCAAGCGATACCAATTGCAGATCGGTAGAGTAGAGCGCCGCAGATGCTCGCAAGTGCAGCTCGGTAGCGGAGAGGCCGCGGGTGATACCAATTGCAGCTCGATAACGCCTGTGGCGCTCCTAAGTGCAGATCGGAAAAGTAAAGCGCCGCAGGTGCTACCAATTGTAGCTCGGTACCAAAGAGCGCCGTAGGCCTAGGAACTCACTATATAATTCAAGGAAGCATTTTCACATCTAACAAAAAATAATAATGGACAAAACAAATTTACAGAGTGAGCCAAAAAACCGTACTTTGCGTTTTTTTGGCAAAAAAATTTCAAAAATCACATGAAAATACCCCTTCTAGGTGATTTTTGAAAATTTTTCATCAAAAAACTCAAAAGGTCTTTTTTTGGCTCACTCTAGATGCCCCGCCCTTGGTTATTCCCTCTATTCCAGGGGTCTGGGTATGACACCCAAAAAACTGCAAAATGACAAACCTCGGTAGTTCGCGGTTCTGGAGCAATGTTCGTGTTTACAGTTTGACTGCTCTTTGTAACCGTATCATATATAATTGTCAGATTTAAGACCAGCTGAATTTCGTCCTGTGGTTGAATATGACTCATAAGCAAATCGCGCCGAATATATTCAAAATATCCATTTAACTATAAAAAAGGAATTAAAGGGGTTAGAGCCAATTGAGGCGAGTTATCGCAAAAAATTTGTTTTTCAAAATTTTTTGCGATAACTCTTTTTTTAAACAAACCTGCTGTGTACCCGTATAAACTGTTGCAGGAATCTCTTCATTGCGAGTATTAAATACTGAGAATTTAGCTTTATACTTTGCGACGTTCGAATTGCAGAATACCTTAATACATTGTTAATGTATGAATCAGACTTGGTTAAAATACTTGAAAGAAGCAAAAATCCTTATTAGATTCCTTATTTCCTTGTGGATGCAAACGAATACGAAAGATAAGCCTATTATTGCCGTCGGCAGCCATTGTCGTAGGCTAAAAAATAGATATGAAAAAGCTATAATCAGTAACATATACAGCAA
This sequence comes from Acrobeloides nanus, assembly GCA_900406225.1. NCBI lineage: Eukaryota > Metazoa > Nematoda > Chromadorea > Rhabditida > Cephalobidae > Acrobeloides > Acrobeloides nanus. The sequence continues at coordinate 5,442 of OZJO01025584.1, read as the reverse complement.
TCCGGACAATTGCCCCGCTCTGAAAAATGAAAAAATTTTCCTAATGGTTCCCCTTATGTTTTTAACCAAAATTGTTGAAAATTAAAAAAATAATGAGCCCCTCATGATTTTTTTCATTTAAAGTCACCAAAGTTTAAACATTAGTTAAAAAATGGTACAAAAAAAGGTGACATTGAGCTAAAAATGTGGCATTTGCCACCTAAAGATGGCGTTTATGCAACCCTAGGGAGACCCATATGTAAAAGTGCATCCCTGAACCTGAATTCTCGCTTCGACCTGCTTAACCCCCCCCCCAAAATTTAGACGATAAAAAACTAACCGCGTCTTTGATTTTAATAGTTGTTTCTAAATAACGGCATTCACATTGACTAAAACCTTTGACAGTCCACACATGAGTATGCTGAAGGCTTCGAACTTCGGTTGTTGACCAGCTATCAGACGGACGCATTGGTCCAACTATATCCGCCATCTTGATTTATTTCAATATGCACAGGAATTTAGAACAAAACTATTTAACAACTATTTAGAATTGCTGGCTAAATTCAGTGAATGAAAGCGAATCGTTTTGACGGAATATAATGAAAAGGAAATATGCGAAGGAAAAGAGAAAACGAGATAAAAAAGTAAGAAAATCGTGCCATTTTTATAGCCATTTCAAATAAGTGTTGAATTAAAAAAAAGAAAAGGCACTAGGACGGAACGTAACTTACCGGTAAGTTATGTCCAGAACCTAACTTACTTTTTTGAAAATTTTCAAAGTATAACTTTTTTTTTGCCTTTTTTGGAATTTTGACATGGGGTCTTGGGCATTTGTATAGGTTGCATCGAGATCTACAAAAATGTCTAAGACCCTATGTCAAAATTCCTTAAGGCAAAAAAGTTATTATACTTTGAGAATTTTCAAAAAAGTTAGGTTTCGGACATAACTTACCGGTAAGGTACGTTCCGTCCTAGTGCCAAAAAGAATGTGATATTTTGAAAACGAGGACAGAGTTTTGCACAAATTTCCTGAAACGGAAATGATTGAATCAGGCAACATTTGCAAATTTTTCCCTAGTGGAAAATTGCAAGTTTCAAAATTTGTCCAAAACTTTGAAGCGGTATATTCATGTTTTCCATACCCAAAACCCTCCCCTGAGTACAACAAATTAGTCGAATTGGATCTACTATAAAAGTTTTATCCCAAATACCATTTTCCGGGGTTTGGACCCTCAAAACTTCAGGGCCAGAAAAAAGTGCCTGATCCAGCGAGAATTGGGCCGACCAAGCCTAAAACAAAGTAGAGGTATTGTAAACAATTTTTAGGACCGAATGGAGAAATTGGTGGTGGAAAAAATTTTTCGGCTAGAACCATTTCTTTGAATTTTTGACCCTGCCGGGAACCTGGGTTTTTGCGAAAAACCTAATTTTTCGACCAATTTTCCTATTACATAACCCCACATACTCTATAAGAAAGTTGTAGTCCGTGTTCCCAGCTTTCAAACGCCACCAAAATCATCGAAATTGGATTTAACATCAAGAGTTATGCCCAAAATACTAAAGTGTAAAAAAACCTGCGGAAGGTGCAAATTTCCTAGAGGCCAAAATAAGCATTTTTTAAGGTTGCACATAACTTCTAATGCACAATTGTGGGCACTTATTTAGAATACTCCCTCTGTGGGGCATGCCCTTTAGTCGGCTCCAAACACGAATGAAACGAAACCAAATTCAGGGTTTTCGTGTCAATAATCAGGCAAATTTAATCTAATTGTTCTACAGAGGGAGTATTTAGAATATATTTAGAATATTCCCTCTGTGGAGCAATTAGATTAAATTTGCCTAATTATTGACACGAAAATCCTGAATTTGGTTTCGTTTCACTCGTATTTTAAGCAGACTAAAGGGCATGTCCCACAAAAAATATATGATCTGATCTGATAAGTGCTGTCTCGACTTGAGTCACGAATTCGAGACGTTTAGGGTGCGCGCTAGGCGTTCGGAAATGCGTTAGCATATAGAAATAGTGTATTTTCACAATTTCCAGACGATTTTCGGACAGCTTGAGTCCGGAAATTCGAATTTCCAGGATCCTATTGCACAAAAGTAAAAGTGCAAAGTGAAAATGCATGAAAGTAAAAAAAAAGTGCAAAGTGCGCCAAAATGCACTAAAAGACTGCAAAGTGCACACTTTGCATTTTTTACTTTGCACTTTTGAGAAAAAAGTGAAGAGTCAATCTCGACTCTTCACTTTTTTCCCAAAAGTGCAAAGTGTGCACTTTGCAGTCTTTTAGTGCATTTTGCACTTTTACTTTCATACATTTTCACTTTGCACTTTTGTGCAATAGGCCCCAGACGGCTAGGGTGCGCGCTAGCAGTCGTGAAACGCATTTCACGACGATTTCCGGACGCTAGCCGTTTGGAAATTCGATTTTCTGGACGCGAGCCGTCCGGAAATTGTGAAAATGCACTATTTCTAGACATTAGTGCATTTCCGAACGGCTAGCGCACACCCCTAGCGTCCGGAAATCGTCGTGAAATGTGTTTCACGACTTCGAAAATCGCATTTCCGGACGCTAGCCGTTCGGAAATTTGCATTTCCAAACGGCTAGCATCTGGGGCCTTTACAAATAAATGAAAAATCCTTCGAAACACATTTAAAGAACATTTTTCACTTTTCATTTATTTGTACAGGCCCCTGGACACGATTTCCGGACTGCTAGCGTCCGGAAATCGTCGTGAAATGCGTTTCACGACTGCTAGCGCGCACTCTGCGTGCAACCTTAGGGCCGCCACTAATTCAAATGGAAGCACCAATTGTAGCACTAATTGCACTCTCGACGTCGAGACGGTTTTATTTTTAAGGGTCAACGAATTTTCGAATGTGGTCTTCAGCAAATTTATAGCCCAACAAAAGATGAATAAAATTGCAACAGACCACATTCGAACATTCGTTGACCCTGAAAAGTTATCCTTGCTGTAAATTTTGCGTCTCAACGTCGAAACGAGCACTAATTGCAATTAGTACTCCCCCAACTTGCAATTAGTGCAGTCTCGACACCTTCAAGACGAATTAATGGAGGCCCTTACTCGCGCGAGAAGAATAAATTTTACTCGCGCGAGCAAAGTAGTCAAATCTCGCATCTTTTTTTAGCGGGTAGCTGCGAGAGTTGGCTTCTTTTTATCACTTTGTTGAGCTAGTAATCCATTTTTTGGACATTTTTGTTTTAAAAAAAGTAAATTTTGGGCATTTTGAGAATAAAAATGGCAATTTTTGAATATTTTTTGTTGTTGAAAATGGGTATAATTTTTCCAGGTTAGGAAAAGGGTTTACACCAAAAGGGACACTCGCGCGCCGCCGATCATTGGCGATGCCCGAGTTAACTCACGCCGCATTCAACTATACTTGACTAGTGTGAGTTGACTATTGAATAAGTACATGGTTAGAAGCGGGAAGGCACTACGTCATTCCTTAGTGTTACGGACGATCCTTACCGGCCATTCTACTTTTTTTTCACAAAAAATATGTTCTACAAAGTTGTTTGTCGTGATTTCAATAGCAACTTTGTAGAACATCACTTTTCATGAAAATATTTCTGTGATGGAGAAACTGAGTAAAAAATAATGCTTTTGGGTTAAATATCTACTTGCGTCAGTCGTAATGAAAAAATCTTGTCGGGGTGACACTTTTTTGCTAGCGTCGTACAACAAAAATTTCCAGCTAGCGCTATAATAATCAATATTCCTTGGCGAGGACTTTTACACCTCCTGTAAATTTGGCCCAAAATTTTGTTGGTCTATTTATGCGATTTCAAATTAAAATGATAAGTAAATTTCGCAATTTTATCCGTTTTTTATTGATTGGATTCGTTTTACTTTTGCTATATTTTTATTTCTATTTAAATTTTTCAGCAAATATGTCGTTGATTAATAGCACAAATTCAATGGTTTCCAAATATTCAGCTAGATATTCATTGAACGCCTATACAGATTAATATATTCGAATGGTCATTGATAAAGTTCAGCGAAATCGATGTTTATGGGATAAGAAGTGTCGAGGGTAAAGCATGAGTAATTAGAAAAAAGCGAGGTTATACGAGAGTTTGATCAAGAATTATTTACTGATGGAATTTGTGATAAACAGGGCAAGTTTAGGTAATTTAGCACGAAGATGAATTTAGCAAAAATTCTAATAGAACCCCCACCTTCTAATAGAGCCCCACTGTTTCGACCGATTGAAAAATAGAACCCCATGGGGTTCTATTAGAATTTTTACGGTATATTTATTTTAGGCAACAAAGTAAACTTACGTGTTATTTGGAATAGTAACTTTCGCTACGTTCGTGTCAATATACATATTGCAAATCAAACAACTCTATTAGTCGAAATTAATATGTTTATTGACACGAAAGTGGTGAAAGTTAGTGTGGCGAGATTCGTGGCTAAAGTTATAGTGCCTGAAATTCAGACAAATAAAGTTAAAGAAAGTTTCGGTTTTGATATTTTTATCGGGTTTGCATCCGTGCTTACTTCCCTATTTTAGACCGTTTAGTTCAACGTCACGAAAATTCAGAAGCGTGGTAGCGTTTACTCTACGAGACCGATCGCAAAGACCTGGTGGAAATCTGTTGCTCTTTTGGGTGAAATAAAGGTTAGTGCCTTGCAGTCAGGACTCAGGGAGATAGGTCAAAATTATAAATTTTACTTATATGTTATGGGCGAATCTGAAACGGCGGGCATAACAGATATGCCCGTACAAATCTGATACTATCAAATTTACCCCGGCATATCTGATATTCCCGTCGTTTCATTTTTGCCCATAACATATGCATAATATACGTTATTTTATACCCGTTTCAAAAAACAAATACATAAAAAGAGAAAGCTCTAGTAATAAACAAGGCCACATAAAAAGAAACCCGTAAAATTAAAGCTATTATATAAAGTGATGATGAGGTTGTTTTCTATTTTACCAATTAAAATGTTGATTGATTAAAGCGAAGAACTTTTTGTTAAATGGAGCAAAGTTTTGTGCGAGAATAGTCCTGGTGTTTTCTGAAACCGGCACATGAGCTCGGCCTTTGCTGTTGCCAAGACATCGTGCCAATTTTTTGCCCCTTCGTCGGAAACAGTAGAATCCTTTGTTTTCGTTAAAAACCAGCTGATCGTTCGTTATCTCATCGTCTAGTTCCAGGAATTTTTCCACACGTCTCAGCTAAAAATGGAAAAAATAATAGAGTATAATGTAAAACAGGGCTCTCATATTGTGAAATTTTTTCCCCAATAGTGACCCATTTTTTCCCTGTGATCATTTTTTCCCCAATTTTCGTTGTAATATCCTGCCTTATTGGTAATATCCTGTCTTATCGATCGAAACAATTTCATTTTGTTTAAGAATGACTTGAAAAACATTCGAAATTTGCATATCTTTTGTTCACATAAATCCATTAAAAATATTTGCCTGAT
>OZJO01025583.1:0-10581 GCA_900406225.1 Acrobeloides nanus | reverse complement strand
TAAGAAAAAAACCCCGCCCCGCAAATTGAATAACCCCGCAATGTCTGTTTTTATCGAAAATTTGGGCAAAATCGACCTTTTTTAAGTAATTTTTTCATTGACATTTGACCATTTTTAACCAAAATTTTCGGGTCATTTTTTGCTTAAAAACTCTTGTTTATTCTACAAAATTTTTTATCACCTATCGACGCATGGAAAAAACTAGGATTTTATACATTATAAATGCATTTATTGTCTTAACCAATTTTTTATCAACAAAATTTAACCTTTTTAACCCCGCAAAAAACCCCGTGGGATCCCGTCCACAAGCTTCTAAAAACCCCGCAAAATTTTTTTGAAAAAACCCCGTCCCGCAATTCCGCCCACAGGCCAACGCACAGCTCTAGTAGAGATGGAGGACACATGCCATGAAAGTCGTAATTTCAGCAGAGCCAGGCAAATATCCTACTATATTAAACGTGTAATGTGTGTGTCTGTGTGTACAGTCGATCCCGGGAACGTTAGATTTAAACCCGGAATGTTATTACAAAAGTTATAGGGGTGATGAGAGACAGGGTGCGTATCTAGGGACAGAGGGGGCAAAAAATTTTTACCATTGGGGAGGGGACAACACTGTAATTCGATTGTCCAAAAATCGCAAAAATTTGTGAAAAAATTGCCGAAAATGGCCAAAAAGGCCGAAAATTTTGTTAAAAATTGTAAATTTTGACAAAAATTAGTATGTAGTCCTAAAAATAAACTCTTCTAGCTTCAAGGACATTTTCACATGTATTCAAATGAAAATTTCGATGGGGGGGGGGGGTTGGATAAGCCAATTTGTATAAGGCATAAATTTCTTTTCTCACACAATATTTCTTTTTGCTCGCATATTTTTTTCTCACATCGTGATGCCGTCGCGGCGTCATAACGGCTTCGCGACGTCACGAAGGCATCATGACAGCATCGCGACGTCATGAAATGACACGAAAATTATCCAATTTGAAAATTGTTTTGGGTTATTGAAACGAAAACCCTGATTCATGGTTTTCGTTTCAATAACCCAAAATATTTTTCAAGTTCAATAATTTTTGTGTCATTTTATTCGTCTCGGAGAGCTATAAAAACTTTATTCATGTATTTTTCCTCCAACTATCAAGGATTTTGAATTTTATAATGTTTTATTAAATCGTTTTAATAAACAAACTAGTAGTTTTGCCTGGGTACAAGCTCTTCGTTTCAATGTGTAAACGCGTTTGAAAATTTTTTTCGCAAATTTTTGTAGAAAAGACCCTTCTAAGGTAATTTTGATGCGAAAACTCGATTGCGCGCACTCCCGAAGCATTAAAATGCTTCCTTGACCCTGATTCAGGGAATGGAGTTGATGTATTGATGCGAAAAAGAAAATTTTCGATTTTTGCGTCAATACACCAACCCCATTCCCTGAATCAGGGTCAAGAAAGCGTTTTCATGCTTCGGGAGTGCGCGCAATCGATTTTTCGCTTTTTGACTTTAAAATGATTTATGTAGACCTGCTGTGGAAAGTTCGAAAGATACTTTTTCGAAGCGAAAAACGCTCCCCTGATTCAGGGAAGGCGTGTGTGTATTGAAGATCTCTTCAAAGTGGCATCCAAAAATGATTTATTTTTATGCGAGTTCTCGGGAATGATATAAGATCCGCATAATTAAATTTTTGAGATCCACATCATCATTTAGTGATTCTATTTTTACATCGGACCTACAATTCCAACTTATATCTTTAACCAAATTTTGGTAATGATGTTGAAAGTTTCCGGGTGAGTAATTTCCTGTGCGAAAGAATTAGAGTTAAACAATGGGCGTTGGAATCACGAAAATGCAGCAGTATAAAGAATACGCTTGCTCTTGAGAACTTATGCCTGCTGGCTACAACTTCCATCTAGTTTCATTCATATTTTAGCATGCATTTTTGAGTCGTTGCTGGTTTTATACATGATCATTTTTATAAACATTTTCATAGCTATTACACAATAGGGGGAGGGGGCCACCCACGTGAACATTTTTTCTGAAAATGACCCCTCTAAGGGTAAAAACATGCAGGAAATCCGATATTTTCGAAATTTGAATTTGATATTTTCGAAGCAAAAAACATTTCCTTGATTCAGGGAATGCCTATATATTGAAGCGAAAAGTCGAAAAATCGCATTTTTGCGACTTTTCTCTTCAATACACAGAAACTTTTTTCGTGTACAAGTTCAGATGGTGGCTGAATTAGTTTATGTATATAGAAAAAGAGAAATTAGAAAATTTTCAAAAATTGCAATTCGTCATTTACAAGGGAGTCAAAGAACGTGTCCTTATAATTTGATTTTCTCCGGCGACCCGAACATACTCCATAACAAATAAGCGGTCATCTTGAGTTTTATGCGAAAAACTCGAAGTACCTAATCCATTTTTCAGGAAGAACTCAACACTCCCACTTCATAGGGCTCGTATGGCATTGTCGCTGCGAATCGTTTATACACGCACTTATTAGTAGTTCCTTTTAGAAATCAAAATATTTATAGCTTGGTGTCGAATTTCGTTGACAAATATGCATTAAAGGCATTGTTGCTGAGAATGGTTTTCCAAAAATTCGATTTTAGCCAAAAATTCATTTTTCTCTAAAAATTCGATTTTTAAACAAAAATTCAATTTTTTCCGAAAATTCAAGAACTAAAAACATTTTTCAAATTCAATAATTTTAGTGTCATTGTTATTCGTCTCGGCGAGTGATAAAAAATTTGTTCTATGTATTTTTTTCTCAAAATGTCAGCAGCATTTTGAACTTTATAATGATTTCTTAAATCGTTTCAATAAACAGCTTTCATTGAATCAGGGCATCAATCCCTTCGCTTCAATACACAAATACGTTTAAAATTTTCAAGCAATTTTGTTTCGCATTTATCTCTAAAAGGTTAACGAATTAGAATTTACTCCCTAAGGCGTCATTTATACTTCTGTCGCATGGCGACGCGACAGTGCATTTTTGTGTCGTACGATGCGTCGTACGACACAAAATGCACTGTCGCGTCGCCATGCGATGGAAGTATAAATGGCGCCTAAGCAAAAGTTGATCGCCACAACGTGAACTTTCTTTTAAAAAAGTTTTTTTTAAAGTGGACTGGTTCTTTAAAGAATCAGTCCAGTAATTTACAACCATATGAAAAAATTATATATTCGGAAAGATCGTGAAAAATGGAGCATTTTTTGTTTTTACGGTATGTGCTGAATCGTTGTAGTTTTCGAGATAATTGCGTTTGAAATTTGAATTTGTGTACAAGCTCTTCGTTGTAATAGACAAACTTTTTTGAATTTTTTGCGGAAAAATCGATTTTGTAAATTTTCATAAAATGAACATTTTAACAATTTTTTATAGCTAAATGAGACAAACAAAATGGCACAAAAATTATCCAATTTGAACATTGTTTTGGGTTATTGAAACGAAAACCCTGAATCAGGGTTTTCGTTTCAATGCTCAAACTCGTTTGAAATTTTTTTGTTTCGCTCATAACTTGTTACCGTTAGATTTTCAAGTAGTGCCATAAAAGCAAAAAATGCTCGAAATTTTGTGCTCTATCATTTGGCATTATTTCCCCGAAAATAGACTGGTCCTTTAAAGAAGTCGTATTGTTTCGTAATTTTTCTTTGTCTTAGCTATTGAATTCATACAAACAAGTTCACGCTTGCTAGAAGATGAGTTCTCGAAGAACGGAAGGTCGCTAAATAATTTATCTGCTGTATGTGAAAGCACTTTAACTCAATTTTAAATAAGCTCAAAACTTTTTCCTCTTATAATTGTTTGCTGGTTGAAGGGTGGTTGTTTGACTTATTAACTTTGGACTTATTAACTGTTAAGCGGAGAGGCTTTATATAGTAAATTGTCTCCCTTGATAGGTTGTTAGTGGATTGTGAATTTGAAATATCTTTTCATGTGAATAGACCGAAAATTAATAAGCGTGGTTGTTTTCATAAAAGTTTGATGCATGAAAAGTTGTGTGAAGTGTAATTTTTTAGATTTTTTTCGAAATGTCATCCTGTACAATGTGCTCCAAATTTGTGCTCTCTGGATGTATCCAAAAACCGGAATTTGGGCGATTTTTTCATGTTTCGACACGAAATTTTTTTCAAAAATGACCCTATTAGGGCTAATTTTATGCGGAGAATCGATTGCGCGCATTTCCAACGCTTCCCTGACCCTGAATCAGGGGATCGGAGTGTGTATTGAAACGAAAATTGAAATTTTTTAGATTTTCTGAGGGTAAATTTATGTGGGGAATCGATTGCGCGCATTTCCAACGTTTGAAAACGCTTCCCTGACCCTGAATCAGAGAATCGGAGTGTGTATTAAAACGAAAATCGAAAATTTTAAGATTTTCTGGGGGTAAATTTATTCGGGGAATCGATTACGCATATTTCCAACGCTCCCCTGACCCTGAATCAGGGAATCAGAGTGTGCGTATTGAAACGAAAATCGAAAATTTTAAGATTTTATGTGGGGAAACGATTACGCACATTTTCAACGCTTGAAAACGCTTCTCTGAACCTGAATCAGGGAATCAGAGTATGTATTGAAACTAAAATTGAAAATTTTTAGATTTTCTGGGGGTAATTTTATGTGGAGAATTGATTGCGCGCACTTCTTCAAAATTTCAGGATATTCTATTATTTTGAGTCATGCTGAACAACTTTCAAAAAAAATTTTTTGAAAAAAAGTTGTCTGGCTCAGAGGCAAAATCACATTGACTCAGGTGGTATTCGAACCCGAGACCATTAGACTCGAGTCCAGAAGCACTACCACTGAGTCAAGTTCACGTTAAAATTCGGTTTTTAATTTTGCTTATAATTTAACATGAATTTTTTTCTTTTTATAAATAATAACTGTTTCAAAAGAATTTCAGCATTTTCATTCATGAAAAATAACCCATGATCAGTAATTTCTTTTTTTGTTATCCACATAAATTCCATGAGAAAGAGTGTGGAAACTTTTTCCGAGTGGACTCTCCTATATACGCGCCTGATCTATCCTAATCTTTATCCCATTCTCAATTTCCATAAAGTACAAATTCTAGTTATTAAACAAAAGATAAACACACACAAGTTTTGCAGCATTTTCATTAATGAAAAATAACCCATGACCAGTAATCTCTTTTTTGCTATCCAAATAAATTCCATCAAAAAGGGTGCGCGTCATTTTTCGTTGATTTAGATTTCTTGAGTAGCTTCTTGCTCAACTAGTCCTAGGCTTTTAAAAGGCCACTTTTCCAGCTCATGTTTTCCATATAATGGGGTAATAATGGGCGGATCTTCTTCCTTTCCTGTGAGAGAGAAATCCCTCGATGCCAATAAATTCTCCGTCAAACAACATGCCAAATCGGCTAAGAAACTCCGTTAGCTTGACATGTGTATACCTTGATAAATTTCGTGGAAAAAGATTTTTCAAGAGTAATCTCCGATTAATAGAATTTTTTGTTTTGCTTGAAATATGCTTTTTTTTAAGGACGCGAAAAATGTTGACCCTTTTTCTAATCCAAAAATTTTTGAAAAAAAGTTGTCTGTCCCAGAGGTAAAATAATATCGACTCAGATGGGATTCGAACTCGAGACCATTCGACTTGAATCCGGGAGCACTACCACTGAGCCAATTTCACGTTAAAATTCGTATTTTTAAATTTGCCTATATTTTATCACAACTCATTTTCTTTTTATAAATAACAACTTTTTTCGAAAAATTTTTTTAAAGTTGTTCAGCATAACTCAAAATAGTGTATACCTTGATAAGTTTTTTGGAAAAAAGATTTTTCAAGAGTAATCTCCGATTACTAGAAAATTTATTTTTGCTTGAAATATGCTTTTTTAAGGACACGAAAAATTTTGATCCCTTTTCTAATCCAACCTCTAATTATGTCACACAACAATTTATGGCATTTTTCTAGCATGACGCAAAATTTTCGGAATTTTTAATACTGGACAAATTACATGCATTTAGCTTTTTGTTGTCTATTCAAAAAAACATGAATCAGGGTTTTCGTTTCAATAACCAAAAACGTTGTTCAAATTCAATAATTTTTGTGTCGTTTCATTTGTCTTGGCGAGCTATAAAAAATTTATTATATATATTTTTTCTCAAAATATCAGTAGCATTTTGAATTTTACAATGATTTACTAGATCGTTTCAATAAACAGCTTTCATTGAATCAGGGCAACAATCTCTTCGCTTCAATACACAAAACACATTCAACTTTTTGTGGCTTTCGAAGTAAATTCTAATTCGTTAACCCTTTAAAGATAAATGCGAAAACAAATTGCTTGAAAATTTTAAACGTGTTTGTGTATTGAAGCGAAGGGATGGATGCCCTGATTCAATGAAAGCCGTTTATTGAAACGATTTAGTAAAGCATTATAAAATTCAAAATGCTGCTGACATTTTTATAGCTCATCGAGGCGAATAAAATGGCACCAAAATTATTGAATTTAAACAATGTTTTTGGTTATTGAAACGAAAACCCTGATTCATGTTTTCTTTTTAATGGTGTAAATTTTTAGGGTCTAATGTAGTCGATACTTTTTATATATTTCCTATATATTATTTATGGAGATTAAAGCTTTCCTACCCTGTGATTTAAACGTGTGCCTTATTGTATGTATATTATTTTTGACTAACTTATATACCTCGATGGGGGAAAGGCAAATGGGAAGTAACTCGTTAAAAGCGACCCTGGTGGCCGAGCATTCTCGGAAAACACATCAAGATCCAAGAGAACATCGAAAACATGATGAGAGTGTTGAAGATTTGTTGCTCCACGTCCATGAGGTAGAATTTTCATGTACAGGGGGTTCATGTTTTCGTTGTAATACACAGATTCAGGATGGCTTTTTTATTTGTTGGGACACAAATGAGTCCTCTATGGGTAATTTTATATGGGGAAAAATCGATCGTGTGCATTTCCTGAGCGTGTAAACTACCCTGATTCAAGGAAAAATTGGTTTTGAAGCGAAAATGGTTATTTGTGAAAATTGTCATTTCCTGTACCAGGGAATCGTTTTTATGCTTCGAAAACGTGTGCAATCGATTTCTCGCATAAAATTAACCCTAGTGGTTTCCAGATAAAAAAATGCGAAAAAAAAATCAAAATAACCAATTTCGCTTCAAAACCAATTTTTCCCTGAATCAGGGAAGCGTTTTCACGCTTTTTTCAACATTTCCTGGGTAATTTTATGCAAAAAATCGATTGCATACGTTTTCCAAGCATAAAAATGATTTCCTGATACAGAAAATGACAATTTTCACTTTTCTCATTTTCATTTCAAAACCAATCTTTCCCTGAATCAGGGTCAAGGAAGCATTTTCACGCTTCAGAAATGCGCGCAATCGATTCCCCGCATAAAATTACCTCTAGAGTACTCATTTTTAGGTAAATTTCCGAGTCCCAAAAATTTTTAAAAAGAGCCACTTTTTTGAAAAAAAAGAAACGGTAAAAAAGTGAAATATGGTCTGTGTATTGAAATGAAAACCTGAATTTGAATTTTTTTTTTGGCCCATCCTGTATCTAACAGGAATTTTAGCACATAAGAGAGCGTCCTATGGATCATGATCTACACATGTACACTTCAAGTTTTGCGGCCAAAAGTTCCCAGGGCCGACGAGCTTATGCCAGTGAAAATCCTCTCGACGAAGAAATGTAGGCTGAAAATATCGAAAAAATGTTTCAATATTAAAATTTTAGGGGCGCCGCAAATTATAACCGTTTCAGTAAGGTGTCCTTTGATGAGAACTACAAGACACATTCGTTATGCGAGTCGTGGAATTCGGGGCATCAGTCCAGCGATCTCGAATGGTAAACTTGAAAGGAGCAGTCCACTCGGAAAAAATTGTTATAATTTGTAAATATTCGGAAAGTTCATGGAAAATGGTGCATTTTTTGTTTTTTACAGTAAATTCTGAATCGTTAATGGCATTGAGATAATCGCGTTGGTGATTTTTGAAATTTGGTTATTGCAACGAAGACCCTGATTCAGGGTTTTCGTTGTAATAAACAAATTTCAAAAATCGCCAACTTCAAACACGATTATCTCAATGCCATTAACGATTCAGAATTTAAAGTAAAAACAAAACATGCTCTATTTTTCATGAACTTTTCGAATATCAACAAAAATGGAAAAAATTTTTCCGACTGGATTGGTCCTTTAAAAAGTATACTCAAAGACAAGAGGATCATAATCTTCCCTGCGGGGACGCCTATTTCCCAGGACTTAAATGAGAAATAAATGGGATTTTAATAGGGCCAAAAAATTGAAGTTGAGACTCAGTCCTTGTAAGACTGGTATTTCTCTCTTATTCCCCCAAATTGGATAATCTCAATCAATTGGGGGTGGCCTATGACTTGTTCCATTCGAGAGATGGACGTGGAATTAGAGGGAGAGTTTTAAGGAGATTAAATTTACTTTTTCTAGGTCCGAATCAGCGGATCGGCTTTTGAGGATAATTGGAAATGGGGTGGTGCAGGATGGATATAACATGTTCATGGCGCCTGGTCAAGGAAACGGTGAATTTTTATTAGAAGAACTTTCGAAAAATTGAACAACAGCCTCTCGAAAATCCCATAAAATTATGTCAAAAAAATAATATAAAAAAGGAAAAATTTGAAAAGTATGGCTGACAAAAAATTTCTCAAAAATCGAAAAATTATCAAAATTGAAAAATTTATCAAAAATTGAAAATTTTACAAATTTTTCGGAATTTCAAAAATTGAAAGAACCTCTTCACTCAGAAAAAACCCTAAAATTTATTCAGAAAGATCATGAAAAATGGAGCATTTTTCGTTTTTACGACAACCTCTAAATCGTTGTAGTTTTCGAGAAAATTGCGTTTGAAATTTGAATGGCATATAGTTTTTTCAGCACTAAAAATACTTTTTTTAGCACTAAAAATATTTTTTTCAGCACTAAAAATATTTTTTTAGCACTAATATTTTTCTTAGGCTTTAGGCCTATAGGCTTATAGGCTTTAGACCATAGACTTTAGGCCATAGACTTTAGGCCTTAGGCTTTAGGCCTATAGGCTTTAGGCCTATAGGCTTTAGGCCTGTAGGCTTAGGCCTATAGGCTTAGGCCTATAGGCTTAGGCTTATAGGCTTTAGACCATAGGCTTTAGGCCTATAGGCTTTAGGCCTATAGGCTTTAGGCCTGTAGGCTTAGGCCTATAGGCTTAGGCCTATAGGCTTAGGCTTATAGGCTTTAGACCATAGGCTTTAGGCCTATAGGCTTTAGGCCTATAGGCTTTAGGCCTATAGGCTTTAGGCCTATAGGTCTTAGGCTTTAGGCCTATAGGCTTAGGCTTTAGGCCTATAGGCTTTAGGCCATAGACTTTAGGCCTTAGGCTATAGGTCTTAGGCTTTAGGCCTATAGGCTTTAGACCATAGACTTTAGGCCTATAGGCTTTAGGCTATAGACCTATAGGCTATAGACCTATAGGTCTATAGTCTATAGCCTTAGGTCTATAGACTATAGGCTATAGACCTATAGTCTATAGATCTATAGGCCTAAGGCTATAGGCCTATAGTCTATAGCCTATAGATCTATAGGCCTAAAGCTATAGACCTATAGGCTTAGACCTATAGATCTATAGGCCTAAGGCTATAGACCTATAGGCTTAGACCTATAGGCTAAAGACCTATAGGCTATAGACCTATAGACTATAGGCCTATAGCCTATAGGTCTATAGCCTA
Organism: Acrobeloides nanus; assembly: GCA_900406225.1. NCBI lineage: Eukaryota > Metazoa > Nematoda > Chromadorea > Rhabditida > Cephalobidae > Acrobeloides > Acrobeloides nanus. The sequence goes on along the minus strand of OZJO01025583.1, from coordinate 860 downwards.
TGGCCTAAAGCCTAAAACCTAAGGCCTAAGAAAAATATTAGTGCTAAAAAAAATATTTTTAGTGCTGAAAAAAATATTAGTGCTGAAAAAAATATTTTTAGTGCTAAAAAAATTATTAGTGCTAAAAAAAACATTTTTAGTGCTAAAAAAAATATTTTTAGTGCTGAAAAAATTAGGACCCAATTTGAATTTGGGTTCATGTTTTCGTTGTAATACACAAACTTTTTTGAATTTTTTGCCCAAAAATTGACTTTTTTTGCTCAAAAAATGATATAAATACTTTTTAAACGTTAACAATTAATCCATTTACAATAGTACGTTGAAATTTGATGATTTTAACCCTCATCCGTCAACGTGGGGTCTGTCAGACCCCAACGAAATTTAAAAGCGAAGAAGTTTATGATTTTAACTGCTCTCAAAAATCCTTCCCAAATCTAGGTCCCACTAGTGTTGATCTTTCAAAAAATATAACACTTATGTGCTTTACTATATATATATTTTTGGAGACTAGGCAATCTTCTCAAATCACGAGCCTAGGCAACCTGGGGTCTGACAGACCCCAAATCAAAAAATACATCTAAAATCGGCATTTTTCGTTTGTTTTCGATGAAATTTTTTTTCAGTAGTAAGCAAGAATGTATGCCGAATACGATCCAATCAGTCTTTTTGAGCGTAACTCATGTTTTCGTGTCAATACTCAAACTTTTTTTTTAAATTTGGCTCTCAAAGATGTATCCTTATTTTAAACTATTGATATTTGGCTATAAGTCGATTTTTGACAAAATTTTTGACCCTCCTAGGGTTTTTCTAGGCGCTGAATACGAATCCGCCTTTATTTTTTGTCCTAGACCTCAGGAATA
>OZJO01025582.1:0-10524 GCA_900406225.1 Acrobeloides nanus | reverse complement strand
TTAAAATAATCATAAGTTAAGTTATTTATTTTCTAATAAATATTTCATACATAATCGAAATTGCCAATACTTCAAAACTGTCATCATTTTATCAATTGCCATGTACCAAGTGGTCGAATCGGATTTTTTTACTTTTAAAAAATCGAATTTTGGTTGAGAAATTGAATTTTTAGTGAAAAATCAAAATTTTTGCTCAAAAATTAAATTTTTTTTCTCAAATTCAAATTTTCTCAAAAATTGAGTTTTTGATCAAAAATTGAATTTTTTCTCAAAATCGAATTTTGCTTAAGAAATTGAATTTTTGTGAAAAATCGAAATTTTTGCTCAAAATTTGAATTTTTTCTCAAAAATCAAATTTTTTGCTCAAAATTGATTGAAATTACCGATTCTAATGAATTTGATCTTTTCTTTAAAAAACGTCCAACAACGGGGCAAAAAATCCAAAAACGTGGCAGGTAGCAAAAAGTCTAAAAACGTAGCAAATGCCACGTTTTCGTGGCAATGTAACATCCCTAGTTCTAGGGACTTTACAATCTTAAAACAAATAAAAGACATAGCCACTCGTCAGATTCAATTTTATCCATTTTATTGCGAAGAAATCTGTCTTTTATGCGATTTATATAAATTTGGATAGTTTCGCAACGGTTCTTTGTTAAATTTAAAACTTGATTTCTTCTGAAGAATTTCGATTGACCTGATGCGAAAAGCTTTGTAAGATTCATTGTTGTGTCAAATCCGAGATCTTCAGGTTTATCGGGTAACAAATATTTCATACTCAAGAAGAGTGCGCTCGTTTAATTTGGTGAAGAGCAGTTTTGCTTTATCCTTATCCTGAAGACCTTCGTGAGTAAAATGAAATGCATAACGATTTATGTTAAACCCGACTTCAAAATTGGGTCCATTGTTAGCAACGAAATTGAAACATTTGATCTCTGAAGAGCTATTAATGTGGTTATAATAACCATTCTCAACTGACTTTACTTATATGTCACGGCGAAGTAAACTAGGAAATTTTTTGAGACAAGTGATATTTTGACGTAAAAAGACTTCTTTCATGATATTGAGAGAAAAAATTTTTTCGCAAAAACAAAAAAAAATTTTTTTGAAATTTTTCTAAGTCCCGAAATTGGTCATTTTCTATGTTACACAAAAAAATGAATATCTCGATGAAAACTTTATGAAATCGAAAAATTTCTTTTTCTAACACATTCTATAGAGCTTTAACTACATTTATAAAAAAGAAATTTGGTCGTACTTCGTTTTTTTATATTTTAAAACTGAGTTTGAATTTTCGCTTTTCTCAAGCTCTCAAAGACTGTTTAAATTTTTCCTAAAAGTCATTTTTTATAATTTAGGTGTCAAGAGATGCGCAAGAACCAAATAAATAAATCTCCGTATCCTTTTATTCGTTTATGCCTCAAAAAAATATTTTTTAAGTTAAAAAGTGAAAAAAGATGTGTTTTTTGAAAACTAATCAACGAAATTTTTTTTATTTTGTGGAAAAAATCAAAAAAGCGTACGGAGATTTATTTATTTGGTTTTTGCGCATCTTTTGACACCAAGATCATGAAAAATGACTTTAGCGAAAAATTTAAACACTCTTTGAAAGTTTCAGAATTTTGCATTTTGATTTTTTCACCGAAAACAACTATGATATCTGGTTTTATAAAATCCCTTTTTATAATTGCCTTCATTTCGCAGTGGTAGAGTGTCATCCTCTAGACTTATAGTTTGTTTCAAAAACCGATGTTATAGAAAACTTCCCGACTCCAGTTATGAGCGATTCCGTCCGATCTGGCATGTTAAGCAACGTGGGCCCGTTGGTTCGATCCCCAAGGGTAATTTTTGAGAATTTAAAAAACAATTTTATCAGACCCCCTAAATTCGACCTCCTAGAATTTTTGCCTATTTTTATTTTCCTTGAAAAAATTTTTCTGGCCTGTAAATTAACTTTAAAAAATATAAAAAATATTATTGAATGAGATTACAAATTATGATAGAATTATCATAATGCAAGATTTTATTTTTAAATGATATTTTAAAGACAATTTACAGGTCAGAAAAAATTTTTTCAAGGAAAATAAAAATAGGCAAAAATTCTAGAAGGTCGAATTTAGGGGGTCTGATAAAAATTTTTTTAAAATTCTCAAAAATCACCCTCGGGGATCGAACCAGCGGGCCCACGTTGCTTAACTTGCCAGATCGGACGGAATCGCTCATAACTGGGGTTGGGAAGTTTCTATAATATCTCTTTTTGAAACAAACTATAACATGTATATGGTTCGAATCCCACCTGATTCTAATTGGTTTATTTTATTAAATATTTCCAAATGTTGCTGAATGTCTGAGAAATATCTCTAAATTTAAAAAAAAGTCTGAGAAAGTGATCTAAGTCTTTTAAAACGGTTATTTAATTCATAAGAAGTCATTTTCTAGCAAAATTTTGGTTGTTTCAACTTTTTTCCCAGTTTACTTCGCCGTGATGTAAAAAATGATTTTTCATGTTTAAAAAATAGTTTGTAGTTGTTATTTTTATAAAAGTTTTATAAACCCCTGAGGTTTTAATACTCAAGTAAGTTGTTCATCAATGGAAAAATTTCTTATATTTTAGAATTATCGGTTAAGAAGCATATTTTGAGACCAGTTTTTAAATCGATTTTTGTTTGACGCTTTGATGGTTCCCTTGATAAAGAAGAATGGATATTATAAGAGGTCAATAACAGGATTTGATACTAGTTATGGATTCAACCCATAAAAAAGCATAATAATCAAGAGATCTAAAACTTATAGCAAAAGCGCTATATTGCTGACTGACGTGATAACAGCCACCACTTAAAGGTTATACACTCTTTTAAAAAATTATAAGGCGCCCCCAAATTCTAAGGACAGAGCCTTCCGGTGGGAATACCGACCTACAACATTTTCCAATCGATAGAGAACAAAATATTCATGATCTGAAAAAAGTTCACTTTCCGCGAGTTTATGCATCTCCCTCAAATATTAATTCTATATATTGAGTTGTTCGATAAGTATTGTCGGTCCAAAAAGCATATCTAAATTCGACATTTTTCGTTCATTTTCGTTGAATTTTTTTCAGTATTATGCAAAAATGCATGCTATATACGATCCAATTAACTTTTTGAGCGTAATTCATGTTTTCGTGTCAATATACAGACTATCTCAAAAAATGGGGTTTTTTCAATGGTGTAAATTAATTTTAAAATGTCGATATTTGCTATAGCATTCGATTTTTGACGAAATTTTCGATCATACTAGAGAAGGAATCGATTACGCGCATTGCCGAGGCATGAAAATGCCTAACCCTGATTCAGGGAATACAAAGTTTTTGAGGCACTTTCGGGGTATCAATCGATTTGCACCATTGAAAAACTTCCAGTTTTTGAAAGTCTGAATCGATTGCGCGCAATCAATTCCCCGATTAGAAAAACTCGAGTAAGGTCAAAATTTTCGTCAAAAATTGACTTCTATAGCCAAATATCGGTATTTTAAAATTAATTTGCGCTATTGAAAAACTCCATTTTAAGAGGCGATGTCTCGAAATCTCGAAGATATCTTTCTAGGGAGTGTTGGTAGGAAAAATATTGCTAAAAACTTGAAGCCTAGTTTATTTTTATGTACCTGGTGAAGGATTAATAAAAACATATTAATTAGGTTCCGCACTTTTATATTTGTGAAGAAATCGAGGTGTCGTATTTGGCGAAAATCGGTCTCCGGACCCTTTTAGTGTTTTTATCATACCCTACAAAGCCTAGGGGACCTAACTAATATGTTTTTATTAATCCCTCACCAGATATATAAAAATAAACTAGGCTTCAAGTTTGTAACAATATTTTCTCCTATCACTACCCCTGTGCGAATTTTCGAGATATCGTCTCTTAAAAAATCTGTATATTGACACAAAAACATGAGTTATGTTCAAAAAGACTGATCGGATCGTATTCAGCATGTATTTTTGCATAAACTGAAAAAAAATTTCAACGAAAACAAGCGAAAAAGCCTAATTTAGATGTATTTTTTAGGCCGACAATACTTATCGAACAACCCAAATACATTTTAGATGAGTCGTTCAAAAGCTTTTTTAATTATATTATGCCCAGTTTTAGTATTTATATCTATTTATTTTGGAAAATTGCATTATTTAAAAAATAATGATAAATCAATAATTCACAAGAAAAATTCAACCACTAATGAAACTTTTGATCTAATGAATAATGATACATCATCCATTCATGAAAAAAACTTATCCACTCAAGACAAAATGAAATATTTAAAGAAGAACCGGAAGGCCGAAAGCTACGAAGTCGAAGGGGAGAAGAGGTGAGTTTGAATTAAAAAATCAGAATTTTCTCTCCGAGCACTAATCCCGTCTCAATGTTAAAGGGACAGTACCAACGGCTTCGGATTTAGTGCATTTTTTTAAAAATTCACCAAAAATCATAGTTTAAGTCAATTTCCTCACGCGATAGTTCATTTTGAAGCTGGAGTCTTATATATTTATGTGTAAAAAAATTTTTTGAAAAATCTTGAATTTTCATCGAGATATGGCCGCTTGAAGTTGACCAAATAACTCGAAAATTGCTCCAAATTAGGGACGTACGTGGGTTTATCAAACTCGCCAAAAGCACACCTTTTTCACCATAATTTCGATTGCAAACTGTTTTTTGGGGTAAAAAATGGATTATACTGGAAAAAAACCGCATCAAAAACGGTTTTATTTTCGCTTAAATCGACTTGAAACAATCTCAAAACGTACACGCAATTTACATGGAAAAATCGTGATTTTTGTGCATCGGACGATATCTTGACAGGAAACACCGTTTTCGATGCGGTTTTTTTACTAGTAGAGAATCGGGCCTCAGAAATCGATTGCGCGCATTCTCGAATCTTGAAAACGCTTGCTTGATCCACTAAAAATGACATCAAAATGCAAGAAAAATAGTGATTGGATTGTAATAGCCATAAAATAATGATTTTTAGTATAATTTTTTTTTAATTTTTAGTATTAATTTTTTTGAGAAAGGATTTTTTGGTTTTTCCTGAATCAGGGTCAAAGAAGCGTCTTCACGGTTCGGGAGTGCGTGCAATCGATTCCCCGCATAGAAAAGCCTAAGAATCGACGGTTTTCTCATAAAAATCCGAAAATGTGTGATTTTCGCTTCAATACACCGATTCTTTCCCTGAATCAGGGTCAAGGAAGCGTTTTCAAGATTCGAGAATGCGCGCAATCGATTTCTGAGGCCCGATTCTCTACTAGTAAAAAAACCGCATCGAAAACGGTGTTTCCTGTCAAGATATCGTCCGATGCACAAAAATCACGATTTTTCCATGTAAATTGCGTGTACGTTTTGAGATTGTTTCAAGTCGATTTAAGCGAAAATAAAACCGTTTTTGATGCGGTTTTTTTCCAGTATAATCCATTTTTTACCCCAAAAAACAGTTTGCAATCGAAATTATGGTGAAAAAGGTGTGCTTTTGGCGAGTTTGATAAACCCACGTACGTCCCNCCGATCTCCAGCTTCAAAATGAACTATCGCGTGAGGAAATTGACTTAAACTATGATTTTTGGTGAATTTTTAAAAAAATGCACTAAATCCGAAGCCGTTGGTACTGTCCCTTTAAGTAAAATAGACATGCTAAAAATTGATGTTTGTATAGGGTTTGTTGTAAAAAAATCATACCTGCGTAATAGAACCATTTTGTGATGCCATTCCATTTTCGGCTTAGGTATGATTCGACCAAATCATGGGATAATAAATCGAATTGTTTCTCTCTTACCATTAAACTTAATGGATGTGTTTTGATAATAGTCCCAAAATCATTGCATCGTTGTTGAGCCTCTGGTTTTAATTGCCCGGGTGATAAAAATGGTGAGTTGTTGCCTAAAATAGTTTTGTCAAATTTCAACGGCGAATAAGAAAAGAACACGGAAGACATGCAAAAATGTCAAATAGATCTGCATTACGTCATTGGGATGAGAAGTTTGCAGAAACCGAATCGGTCGGAAGAAAGAAAAGCGAGAAGAAAAAGTCAGTTTTTGAATTTGTTTTCACTGACTCATTGAGGTTTTAGGACTGTGACGATGACGGAGACTATCCAAGCTGTGAAAAAGGCATTCACCAATAAGAGCATGTCTATCAGACGAGCTGCTACTGGCCTTGGTATATCCGTCGGTGTTCATAAGATTCTGCATAAGGATCTGAAATTTCATCCTTACACGCTTCAATTGCTTCAAGAATTGAAGCAAAATGACAAAGAAAAACGAGTCAATTTTGCTGAAGAGCAACTAGATTTTATTGAAAACGACCCGGATTTCATAAAAAAATCTTTTTTTCTGCGACGAAGCACATTTTCACTTGCATGGCGGAGTCAATAGACATGATTATCGTTACGAAATGTTTCTCCAAACAATCAATTAGTATTTTCCAGATCGTTGGATCGGACGAGGGACTGCAAAGCATCATACATCTTTTCCGTGGTCTCCGAGGTCACCGGATCTGACCGTATCGACTTACCATCTTCTTTAGGTAAAACAAAAACATCATCCAAGAACTCATAGTTATGAATAACAACATCTTCTTCTTGGTTGATATCATGTATGCATAAACTGAAAACCCGTGCTGCAACGTCAGGCATGTATTTAATCATGAGTTGTATTGGACTATTATCATCCGAATGACAAAGACGACGTCGAACGAGTTTTTGCCATTCAGGAGTATCTAAAATAACATATACGCATAAGTTAAAAGCGGGGGGAAAGTCGAAGTCAAGAAAATTTTTTTGTCAAAATTGACATGATATATGTGAGACAGATAGAGTGACTTTTTGGTCAAAACCTCACTTAGCAACGCTATGACTCCTTCTTTATATCGATTTTTCAGAGCCAAATCCATGCAGGTCATCCCCTCTCTCTCCAAGCTGATATCAACATATTGAGAATTCAAAAGCATTTCGATCACTGGTACTTGTTTATTTTCGACAGCATAATGCAATGGATAAACGTTTCTAAAAAATATCTTTTTGATACCTTGTTTTTATGGCCCAGAGATAGAAAAGAGGGAAGAAAAGTGAGAATGTGAGGTAGGAAGTAGACACATCGAGGGGAGTATACTTTATCGATATCCTTATTATTCTAGGCTACATTCGACCACATGATTTCAGTGCCATACCCTATGAATATTTCATTAAATTTTGGCTCGATGCTAGCTACATGAGGGAGGGACAGTCCCCCCCCCCGTTAGTAGTGTATGGTGGATACCCACTCAATGTCATACCCTATGGATATTTCATTATCATTTCATACCTTCTTGCTCGCTTCAAATCATTCTTCGGTCTTTCCAACAAAACTTTAATAACATCCATATTCCCCTCCTCTATCGCAATATCCAAAGGAATCCTTTCAAAGAAGTCTCCTATCAAAATATTCGCGCCATAGTCCAACAAAACATTGATCATTTTAACATTGTTTTTCTGGGCAGCCAAGAATAATGGTGTTTTCGAAACTTTGTCTCGTAGGTTGATGCTACATGTGCTAATATCGAGAAGTCTCTTGACGAGGTTGACATGACCGTGTTCCACTGCTACATGGAGAGGTGTTTTTTGTCCAAAGTTTCGCATGTTGATGTCGATGTAGTGATTGATGAGAAGATCAAAGGCTTTTAGATTTCCGGTTTTGGAGACAATGTGGAGAGGAGTGTCAAGGTCGAGGTTGGGAAGTTCTGTCATCTAAAAATAGTTATATGAAGGTGGTATAAAACGTTTAGGGGATATGGATATACGTACAGAGAAAATTGATAGAATATAACGTAAAAAAGTTTTTCCCAAACAGATGTCATCATGGCTGAGTGGTAGTGTTCACAGTTTTTGAGTATGAACATGCAAATTTGAATCCCGCTGGCGACCAAATGTTTTTGGCGTAAAATCAAATTTTTTAGATACTTCCTCTTACCTGTTCAATTTTCTTCCAAACTTCTTCCGTATGATTCTCCTTAACCAACAAAAACTTCAAACACTTCGCAGCATTCTCTTTCACTGCCACCATTAACACAGAATCACCAAAAAACGTCAAAGCCGTAATCAAACTGTATTTCCACAGAACTTCAACTGCTTCTAGATTATCCTTCGATACAGCTCTCAATAATGGAGTATATCCCTTCTGCTTCATCTTCTCTTCTGCTTCATCTAATGCTTCAATATCTGCTTTTCTCTCAATTAATTCTCGCACAACCTCAACTTGGTTATACAAAGCAGCCATGTGCAATGGAGTCCTTCCATCTTTATCTCTCTCTTCGGTGTTCCATCCATGTTGACAAAGAAGGCTGACCATGTTAGAGAAACCTTTTTTGGCAGCGATATGAAGAAGATGCGAGTTGTGGTTTCCAAAAGCAGATCCGAATTTTTCATGTCGTGCAAAAAGATATTCAACAATGAAATGGCGGTCGTGTTCAACGGCGAGTTGGAGAGCTGTGCATTGACGTTTGTTTTTCTTGCATAAGAAATCTTGGGAGTCGCCTAAAAAGTGATTATGATCTGAAATGGAAGATGTCGATACGGTTATGAGCATAAACGATCTGGCTTGCTTCCTGTCTAGAGCAACAAGAATCAGTCAACCAATTGCCCCCCATACTATCTCTCTGGAGAGATAGTATGGGGGACAATTGGTTGACTGGGAGATCTCTCATCTGTTCTCTATCTCTCCCATCTGTCCCCCATACCATCTCTCCCATCTATTTATGTATCGTATATAACAAAATCAACCACCATACCAGCTTTATCGACAATTAACTTGACGATTTCAATACTATCACATCTTGAAGCATAATGTAAAGCAGAATTTCCAGCTGAATCTTCAAACAACACATCCGCTCCAGCATCCAACAACATTTTAACAATTTCAGGTGCATTATACTCACATGCTAAATGTAATGGAGTAATAAGACTGTCGGTTTCACAAGCCTAAAACCCTTAAATTAAGCTCAAGTTTGATAAAATCCCTTACGTTAACATTCGCCCCAGCATCAATAAGCTTTTTGGCTAAAGCGACATTTTTCCGAAGACAAGCATAATGTAGTGGAGTCGAGCCTGTTTCCGCACTGGTCTTATCTACCTTCATTCGGCCTTGTTTGTAGAAAACGTCGAATAGTTCATCTTGCTAAAATAAATGTTATTATAGTAAGGCTTAGGCTTAAGACTTAGGATTAAGGCTTAGGCTTAAAGGACCAATCCAGTAATTTACAACCATATGAAAAAATTATATATTCGGAAAGACCATGAAAAATGGAACATTTTTTGTTTTTACGGCATGTTCTGAATCGTTGTAGTCTTCGAGATAATTGCGTTTGAAATTTTCAATTTGTTACAAGCTCTTCGTTGTAATACACAAACCTTTTAAAGTTTTTGCGAAAAAATCGATTTTTTCAATTTTCATAAAATGAACATTGTAGTAATTTTTTATAGCAAATGAGACGAACAATATGACACTAAAATTATCCAATTTGAACATTGTTTTGGGTTATTGAAACGAAATTTTCTGATTCATGTTTTCGTTTCAATAACCCAAAACAATGTTCAAATTGGATAATTTTGGTGTTATTTTGTTCGTCTCATTTATTATAAAAAATTGCTACAATGTTCATTTTATGAAAATTGAAAAAATCGATTTTTCCGCAAAAAATTGTAGGGGACAAACTGAACTTGACAACCGTACTACAACGATCTCCTTTAGCTTAACGGCCAGCATTAGGCCTATTTTTTCCCCCTTACTTCCCCTTATGATTTTTTTCCTTTTTGATTTTTCCCTCGACAGGGAGGCTGTAGCCTCCTCCTTTTAAGTCCAATACAAAATTTACCGATTCCTGTTTACCATTCCTGGTCTCCCATTCTCCATAAAGTGCCGTCATATGGAAAGGTCGAATAAAACACCTATCACTCAAAATGTCCGACATATCTGCTCCAGCTTCTATTAAAGCTNTCCTGGTCTCCCATTCTCCATAAAGTGCCGTCATATGGAAAGGTCGAATAAAACACCTATCACTCAAAATGTCCGACATATCTGCTCCAGCTTCTATTAAAGCTTTAGCCGCATCAGCACTATGACCCAAAGCAGCATAATGTAGTGGATACATGCAATATCTCTAAAAATGGGATTATCCCCCTAGATTTTAAATCTAAGGGGAAAGTTGATAGGGGTTAACTAATAAGCATTATTATAAAGACTGTTAAGCTTTTACAGGAGGATATTAGGGACACAACACACGTGTACAGACACCCCCCCCGAAATTTGTGACTTTCTGCGGGCGAACGCAACCAACCCGCGAGCGAATCTCATTTTGGTCTGCGGGCGACCTTCTACCCCGAAATTCGGAGGGGGGGGGGTTGTACATGGTGCTACACAATTTGTTCTACTCACTTCATTTCCTGAATCTGGCCTATTCACCTCCGAATACCACTGTTCATTGGCACGGTCTTTAAGAAATTTTCGCAATCCTTCAACATTGTTTTCGAAAG
>OZJO01025581.1:0-19289 GCA_900406225.1 Acrobeloides nanus | reverse complement strand
TGCTGTTATTGTTTATTGTTTTTATGTTGAAATAAATCTTTTTTCAAGTGGGCGAAAACTTTCCGAACAACCTGATATAATAGTGTGGTGGTAACGCTCTTGTCTTTTACTCCGTAGGTCTCTGTTTCGATACCAGTTCCAACTTTTTATTTTTGCCACTTTATTATTTTTTTGCAATTTTGTAATGCAATTTGCGAAAAATTTTCATACCTATAGGATGAAATGCTGATTATTTTCGGAATCTCCGTATTTTTCTCTTTTTTTCTAGCTATGTTTGAAAAAAATTCAGAGTTTGCAGATCTGAAAGGTCCCTTGTCAGCTATAATTAGGAAACTCAGTTGAATTAATTTAAATATTTTAGAAATTTTCTAAAGTTACACTTTTTTAGCTTAAAAAATTTTATTAAAATATTCAGGGTTGCACGCGGGAATATTTCCGATTTCCGTTCCCGAGAATTTAGGAACGTTGCGGGAATATTCCCGTTGCCTTATTCTCAATAAAATGGCAATTACTAAAAGTAGTAGCGCTAATTTTTGATTTATAAATCAAATCGGGTATAGAGAATCGTTTCTAAGTCTTCGTTTTTTGATCCGAGCCTTCCCTGAAAAAAAGTATTGTATTTTTTTTAGCGCTACTACTTTTAGTAATTGCCAATAAAATCCGTTTATTGATACGAAAAAATTTTAATCAACTTCACTTTACTAAGTTTTTTCTCTTTAATAAGTCCGAGTAAATCTCGCGTTATGATAATATCATAATTTGTAATCGCATTTCGAAATGCGATTACAAATTATGATATTATCATAACGCGAGATTTACTCGGACTTATTAAAGAGAAAAAACTTAGTNACTTTACTAAGTTTTTTCTCTTTGATAAGTCCGAGTAAATCTCGCGTTATGATAATATCATAATTTGTAATCGCATTTCGAAATATCATAATTTGTAATCGCATTTCGAAATGCGATTACAAATTATGATATTATCATAACGCGAGATTTACTCAGACTTATCAAAGAGAAAAAACCTAGTAAAGTGAAGTTGATTTAAATTTTTTCGTGTCAATAAACGGATTTTATTGATAATTCGGCAACGGGAATATTCCCACAACTTTCCCAAATTCCCGGGAATTTGTGCAACCTTGAAAATATTTTCTTGTCTGACCTGTATTGTGATACTTGATTATGGCTGCGTTCCTGACTTGAACCGTACGGATCCGTAGGGTTCGAAGAATCCCCGTAGAGGCTATGGAGATATCTAAACACCCCGTGGTGTCACCGTAGCTCTTATAAAGGCCTCGTATGGTCTACGGAACAAATACAGGATCCTTACGGTCTATAGAAGTCCGTACAGGGTGTTTATGGTTTAAATAGCCTGTAAATGATCGTACGGGCTTCCATAGACCGTATGGGCTCTGTATTTGCTCCGCAGGCATTACGAGGCCTTTATAAGAGCTACGGGGCGTTTAGATATCTCCATAGCCTCTACGGGGATTCTTCGGATCCCACGGTGCACAAATTTGTGCAAAAAGTGGCAATATGCACAAAATCAAATAAAATGGTTAATTATTGCTGGAAAAACATTTTTAGACATAAAAAAAGTAGTTTTTAAGTATGTGCCTTTTTATTCTAGCTAAAAATCAGTACTTATACATAATTGCTGCATTTCAATGTGCAAAAAAATTTCGACTCCAGCGGGAGTCGAACCTGGGTTGCAAAAAAAGTTAACCAACTATGTACTCAACTGAGCCATCAATACAAGTTAATTTAGATAGTTGTAAAATTTCCATAATTTCAGCAAAATCATCGTTCGAAACTTCTAAGGAATGCACAGCTTGAACGTTGTTGTTATTTTTTATGATTTTGGGCTAAAAAGTTGCGTAATATATATAGACTCCTTTTGAAATTTTTAATCAAAATAAAATTTTTCTATTATATTAACTGTAAGAAAAAATCAAAAAATCGTTTTTCTTAATTAAAATATATATTTTTAAAATTTAAACGACAAACCGAGTCTATACTTTTATTTTCCTACTTGTTACGTAACTTTTAAGCCCGAAATCATAAAAAATAACAACAACGTTCAAGCTGTGCATTCTTTAGAAGTTTGCAAAAAGATGTGTTTTTTGGAATTCATTTTTCTCTAAGCCCGAAATCATAAAAATAACAACAACGTTCAAGCTGTACTTTTTTTTCGACCCCCGAGGAGGATCCATCGGGGGTCGAAAATCGAACTTTCAAAACTTACTCCAAAAACAATCAGAAAATGTTTTTCTGACCTAGAAACAAACTAAAAGAACGAAAACACAAAATATGAAAAACAGGAAAAGCCTTTGTTTTTATGCGCTTTTATGAACCTGATCAAAAATCGAATGTTTTGTATATATTTTGTATAAAATTATCTTCTTAGGAGGAGTCATGGCATACATGTGGGTAAATATCAACAACAAAATTTTTTCCGCCTACTATCTAAGGGGTTTAAGGTGTGCTGAGAAGCAAATAAAAAATTATACAATTAATTTTATCGTTTCATTGAACGGCACTCCTCTTTTTTAAGTATAGCAATGAAATTTGCTTTGTTGTTTATTTCTACAGGGTGAGGCAAAATAACTGACTCACTTAACGTTTTTCAATTTTTCGAAAATTTTTTCTTTCCTTTTTGATTTAATATTGGTTAATGCAAAAACACCTGCTTCCGTGGGCTCACACCATTTTTGGCGACGACGAATGGACCTTCCAACAAGACGGCGCCCCGGGGCACAAGGCATACGCGGTTCAAGACTTCCTTCGCAGAAACTGTCCCGATTTTATCTCTGTCGACCCTCATTGGCGAAACCCAATTGGGGAATGGCCTCCGAATTCTCCCGATTTAAACCCTCTCGACTATTGCATATGGGGAATTTTGAAAGAAAAAGCGTGCTCGAAGCCGCATCCGAACGTAGAATCTCTGAAAAAGGCGTTGAAAAAGGCATGGAAAAAGAAATCTCATTGGAAACGTTGATCAAGGCCGTGGACGATTTTCCGAAACGTTTGAAAGCCTGCATTGATGCTAACGGTGGCCATTTTGAATAAATCTCATTGTTCTGTTGTTATTTGTTGTGTTTTGAATAAAATTTGTTGAAACTTATGAAAAACGTTAAGTGAGTCAGTTATTTTGCCTCACCCTGTAAGACACTTAAAGGGGTAGACTTTGCAGCAGCATCACGAAAAAAATATTTTTTTGAATTTTTGCAACAATGCCTTTTTTAGGGGTAATTTTATACGATAAATAGATTGCTCGCATTCCTAAAGCTTGAAAATGCTTTCCTGACCCTGATTCAGGGAAAAAAGTTCAATATAACGGAGGGCTCAGTAAAAAAGTTTTTCCTTTTTCTTTGAAATAAAAGTATATCCACCATTTTTTGGATCGCTGAGCACGAATTTGGAGTCCATTTTTCGATCCCACTTTTATTTAGCCCTGTGCTGCAGGTCGGCTTCTTGAAATCAGTACCCGACTTCAAATGGTCATATCTCCACCAGTTTAAATCCATATCAAATGGTTTTGGTGTCATTGCAAAAAAAAACTGATCAACGCTCTACATGCCATGAAAAAATAGATTTCAAAGTTTAGTTTTATAGATTATTTCAAGCAAACATTTATTGGTAAAAAAGTAAGAAGCTACTTTGGTTCTTATACCCCATTGAAATTAGTCTAAAATCGAAAAATTTTATTTTTCGATTTTCTCAAAAATGACCCTATTAGGGGTAATTTTATACGGGAAACACGTTGGTGATGTTATTTTTGCATGAAAACGCTTCCATTTTAAAGAAAATCAAATTTACATATTTCGAAAAGTACATATCTCGAAAAAGCTAATATGCAAAAATTCGATTTTCTAAAAAATGGAGCGCATTTTTACGCAAAAAGAACATTGCCAACGTGTTTCCCGCATAAAATTACCTCTAATATGGTCATTTTTGAGAAAATTTGAAAAATAAAATTTGTCGATTTTAGATTTCGTTCAATGGGGTATAAGAGCCGAAGTAGCTACGAAATTAAAATTTGCTATATGCAAGACTTTTTTTATCTATTTAATGTGTATGAAACTTCTCCCAACCATCGCAGTTTCCACGATTGCAGGTCATTGACTTGCCACCTTCATTCGAAATATATTTACCATTGTTTCCTTTAAACGAGACTGTCCCATCACCATGCTTAATCAATTCGAATTTCTCCCAATCATCAACACTGGTTCGGTTGCAAGTAATTGGTTGCTCACCATTCTCGGACGAAACGTATTTCCCCATACACTTGAGTGCCACTTTACCATTTCCAGCATTTTCGATCGTGAATTTTTCCCATCCACCAGGCTGGTTTCGGTCGCATATCAGTGGCTCGCGGCCTTCATTTCCACTAACATAATGACCATTATCGCCTTTAAGAGAAATAGTTGTTCCTATCATTTTTATCTTTGAATCTAAAATTGCATATATTTAACATTGCGTGCCCAAAAAAGAAAGTGTTTAGATTAAAGTAGTTGTCGACATTGACAGCGCTAGTTCTCAAGTTCGGGGGGGGGTCGAACTCAAAAAAAGCCTTTATTAGGGCAAAATTTCATTTTTTTCAAAAAATAGGCTAAAATGGGCTTGTTTCTCTCTCTGGCCAATTTTCGGGAATCGATCGGCCCCTCCCTTGACCCTCCTAACGCATTTTTTTGTAACTTGTCGCTTACATTTTGTGACATTTATTTTTTAAAAAATTTTTTATTCAAAACAACAACTTTTTTGGAAATGATTAAAACAAATATTGTTTCTATTATCAAAACCGACATTTTAATCGTGAAATTATCAAAATTCGATAAATAAAATTTCTCATGTCGGTCTCTACTTATGGGGGATATTTTTGAAGAAAAAATTTTTTTGAAAATTTTTCGCTAAAAATGCAAAAAAATCCAATTTTTTAGTGTCACTCTGTAACCCTATCGTGTTATTGACAGGAAAGAACGGATAAATAAAAACAATTTCAAGCTTTGGCTCAAGGATTGTTACCAAAGGTTTTGTAAAAAAAAAAAACTTTTTTAGACACAAAAATATAAAGTAACGAAATAAGAATAACCATTGCTTTTATGTGCTTCCAAGCTTTTATGAACCCATTTATGGATTAAAGAGCAATAAAAATTATCTTTATAGCATCAACGATTATATCACACCTAAAATATTTTCGCCCACATGTGGCATTGTAATTAAAAAAAAAGGTGAGACGAGTATTAAAAACACATTAATGTACGGCACTCCTATTTTATGAAGAAACAATGCAGTTTGGTGTTTACTTCCAAAGCATAAAGATTCTTTCATGAGCTAAAAAACCGCTTTTATTATCTAAGTGCTGAAAAAGTAACGTTTTCGAGCGTGGCGACAGTTGAGAACGAGCACTTGAGGATGAGATATTTGAGGATGGCTATTTGAGGACGGGATATTTGAAGAACAAAGGTGGAATATATTTTTTTAGGCTCTAAATAGCACCCATCCTCAAAAAGCCATGTTTCCAAAAAACTATAACTTTCGCCACGTTCGTGTTAATATACATACTTATTGCAAATCAGGCAACTCAATTAGTCTGAAATTAATTGTTTATTGACACGAAAGTGGCGACTGTTATGTGGCAAAAGTTACATGGCGAAAGTTAGCGTGGCGAGATTCGTGGAGAAAGTTATAGTGCCGAAAATTGAGAGTTTCAATAAACAGTATATACAGGAAAATCGTGGTAATGTACAACGAACCGCATAAATATTTGAAGTGGAAACAGTTGCACTATGCCTATATGGATCACGCCTATCAATAAGTAAATCTAATCCTTCATCTCCTCCTTTCCGTTGATTGTAGGTTTTAGGCCGAAAATGTAATAAGCCTCTGCAACCTTTCTTTTTACCACCTTCTGAGAATGCGCGAGGTTTTTTAGGGTGAGTTCAAGCATGTTGAAAAAGTTATCGAAAAGTTGAAACATTTTTTGACAACTTTTCAACATGCTTGAACGCACCCTTAGGCACCATTTATACTTCCGTCGCGACGCGACAGTGCTTTTTGTATCGCGCGACGCGAAATTTTTTTTGTTGAAAACACTTATTTAAGCTGAAAATTTCGATTTTCGACGAAAAAATGTTAAATCCTTGAAGTAAGGCAAAAAACCTGCACTGAAAAAGTTATCCGATTTTGAAAAAGTAAAAATTGATGTCTTTCATCAACAGGTCAAGAGTAATCGTCAGATTGCGGAGCTATTGGGTTGATCTCATACTGTTATTGACAATTCTTGAGAAATCCGGCTGATTATGGTACGAAAAAGAATCTGATAGAGCGAGAAAACTTTCGGCACTATAACTTTTGTCACGCATACAAAATACAACCCGACAGATTGTCGAAATAATTCCGTGCGAAAAATCAACTTATTTCGACAATCTGTCGGTTTGTATTTTGTATCCGTGACAAAAGTTAGCGTGACAAACTCAATTCGTGATAAAAGTTATTGTGCCAAACTTTCTGAACGAGATAAGCGTCAAATTTACCGTGCATCTTCGAATTCTACTAAGACATGTAGCAGTATATATGAACGACTGGACCCGAATGTTAGGTACTACTAAACATTAAGGGCCGTAAGTGACGTGGAGATTTTTTCGAAAAAAAAACTTTTAAAATTTTTTTAACAAGTGACCCTTTAGGGGTAATTTTATGCGGGGAATCGATTGCGCGCATTCCCGAACCTTGAAAACGCTTCCTTGACCCTGATTCAGGGAAGGAATCGGTGTATTAAAGCGAAAATCGAAAAATTTTCGGATTTTTATGAGAAAACGGCCGATTCTTACGTTTTTATAGGCGGGGAATCGATTGCGCGCACTCCTGAACTGTGAAAATGCTTCCTTGACCCTAATCCAAAAAAACGCATTCCCGAAGCTTGAAAAAATATCTTGACCTAATATTATCTAAAAACTTGGCCCAAAACTCATTTTTGACGATTTAAGAGAATTGTTTTTCGAAAAAATGCCCACGTCATTTACGGTTCTTTTGTTTAGTAGTACCTTTGATTTTCGCTTCAAAACATCGATCCTTTTCTTGAATCAGGGTCAAGGAAGCATTTTCACAGTTCAGGAGTGCGCGCAATCGATTCCCCGCCTAGAAAAACGTAAGAATCGGCGGTTTTCTCATAAAAATCCGAAATTTTTTCGATTTTCGCTTTAATACACCGATTCCTTCCCTGAATCAGGGTCAAGGAAGCGTTTTCAAGGTTCGGGAATGCGCGCAATCGATTCCCCGCATAAAATTACCCATAAAGGGTCACTTGTTAAAAAAATTTTTTGTCGAAAAAATCTCCATGCCACTTACGGCCCTTAATGTTTAGTAGTACCGAATGTTACGCCAGAGACGGTTCGGTTGGCTATTGAGAAGAATCCAACGCTTGTTCTACGCAAAATGAAGCGTACGCCAGCTTTGCGAATGAACATAAACAAAGCCGACTCGAATTTTCATGTATAAATGATCAAAACAAAGGTACACAAAACGTTTATTTATCAATATAAAAATAAAACACGCTTGTCGAAATTAGAAAAAGCGTATCGCAAAACTGAGCAATTTTTGAACAAATTTTCAGGTACGGGGGGTAATTCATTTTTGTAAAAATGTAACCTTTTTGAGCTAAAAATGGTCTTTTTTGCCAAAAAAAACCACACTTTTTGGCAAAAATGACTAAAAATAACATTTTTGGCCAAAAATCGCTTTTTGGCAAAAAACATTTTTTTAATTTTCAAATTAAAAAAAGGTCGATAAAGGATAAAATATTCAACTTTTCTAGGAAAAGAGTAGGGTCTCGTTTTCGCATGTTTTCCCTATTTTCATACACCCCGATTTCATTTTTCTCAGTGTAAAAGTAAACAAGCACAAATAGTTGAGGTCAAAAATATAAGAAAACGAAAATGACATAAAAGACAAAACTTCACAAAAATTTTTTATCAATTTTTAATAGTCAATCGGACCAATTTGTTCATGAAAATCTTTTTCCATTTCTCGAAGCATTCTTTGAACATTTGGATCAGACTCAAGTCCAAGAAGCCAATGAGTTTCCATTACTCCTTTTCCCTACAAAATTACGATATAACTAGGGATGCATAATGGTTTTTTACAAAAGGTGGAAAAATTTTGTAAAAAAGGTGGCATTTAGGTATCTTTGAGTGGCATTTAAGCTATTTAAATTTTATTTAAAAAATTATGCCACTTTTCTGAGCAGTTCAACTTGTTAAATCGATTTTCGCCTTTTTCTTTTATTTTCTCGATAGCTTCGTTGATTCTTGTATCTTAATTTTATATTTGTGTTCAATGGCGCAAAGTGGATTTTGGTTTGGGGTGGGGAAGTCCCCAAAAATTTACCTTGGTCCCCTTGTGTTTTTTTTCAAAATTTTTGGGCAAAAACGTAAGGTTTTTTCGATTTTTTCAACAAAATTTATAAAAAGATCTTAGTCTCCCCTTATGGTTTTTCGCGTTGGAGGCGCGAAAATTTTTTATTGAAATCCTCGAATGAAGTCAAAAAACCAGCGCCACAGGCGAAAACTTTTTTGCAAAATGCTTGTTTCTAAGCTAAAAATGATCAGAAAATCACGATTTTTTGTATGAAAAATATTAAATTTGGCACTTTTTTGTTAAAAAAGGGGAAATTTAGGACAAATTGGGTATAATTTTTAAGTAAAGTTAAAAAATTAGAACCGCAAGCAATGGCGTAGCCAGCCTTCAATGGGAATGAACCTTTTCAAACAAATTTTTTTTATTTTGGTTCCCCATTATGTTTATTTTCGAAAATTTTTCAAAAACTTGGGAAAAAACATAAGTGGAAGGGGCAATTTTTCGAGTTTTTAAAAAAATTTTCAAAATCATCTTATTTTCCCTTTTTTTGCGAAAATTTTTTGTTGAAAACACCCATTTTTGATCCGAAAACGCTTATTAATTTTCGATTTTTGACAAAAATTTTGATGAAACCTTTGAGTTAACGCAAAAACCAGTATGCTGAAAATAATCAGAAAATGACTAATTTTTGGTTTAAAAAATGTCAAATTTGGGGATTTTTTCAAAAATTACAAAAAAGGTGGCAAAATTTTCGAAAAGGTGGCAAGGTGGCATCAGATTAAAAAAGATGGCATTTGCCACCAATTGGTGGCATTTATGCAACCCTAGATATAACCTTTTTTCATGACGAGCTTCACAAAAAGTATCGGCTACAGTGCAGTGATGGCCCGAACCGTAAAATCGTTTCCACCCAAAAATCTTTTTTTGCGGTTTCCAGGTTTCGGTCCTACTTCTACAGGGTGAGATTAAAAATGTGCATTTTTGTGATTTTTGGGGCCCGAAGAAATTTTTTGGGATCGGAAAATTTTTTACTAAAAATAACCCATATAGGGGTAATTTTATGCGAGAAATCGATTTCGCGCATTTCCTAAGCATAAAAACGTTTCCTTGACACTGATTCAGGGAATGGAATTGGTGTATTGATACAAAAATCGAAAAATTTTCTTTTTTCGCCCGAACACCAACTTCATTCCCTGAATCAGGGTAAAGATAATTTTTTCATGCTTAGAAAATGTGGCACTATAACTTTTGTCACGGATTTTGTCACGCATACTTTTGTCACGTAACTTTTGTCGCGTTTTTGTAAAATTGAAAACGACATAACTTTTTATAGGAAAAAGATTTTGACTCGAAATTTTTTTTACGAGCTTTTTCATGATCTAATCTAACTTTTTGAATTGAAAATAAAATTCAAAACTTCAATGATTCCGAGATAAAAATTTGCGTGACAAAAGTTACGTGACAAAAGTTAGCGTGACAAACCTAATCCGTGACAAAAGTTATATTGCCGAAAATGTGCGCAATCGATCCTCCGCATAAAATTACCCCCAGATGGATGTTTTCCGGACAAACATAGAATTTTCTCGATTTTCGCGTCAATTACTACCCCATTCCCTGAATTAGGATCAAGAAAGAGTTTTCATTCTTCGGGAATGCGCAATCGATTCCCCACATAAAATTACCCGTGTTTCATGTAAGAAATTATTTTTCTGACATGGAAAAAATTTAAAAACAGATAGGCAAAAATGATCAAAGTCGAATTTAGGGGCTCATATAAAAATTTTTTGAAATTAAAATTTTGGCCCTATTGGGATCGAACCTGGCTGCCTCAACGTTGTTTAAATTGTCAGATCGAACGATCTCCTTCTCTAACCACTGAACTACGTATTGACATTTTTTCTTTCTATCCATGAAAATGATTATACAAATCTTACTTTTATAATAACTTCTCCCCTCAATTGAGTAACATACCCACCAACAAAGTTGGTAAGAAAATGATTCGCTGCATAAGAAAGTTGGATTTTACCGGCTAGAAAATGAATTCTTAAAATTCTGGGGGAAAGCTTACGTCTTCCACTGCTTTCCATTCTTGCAGCCGTGTTAACACTATCCCCAAATAAACAATATCTGGGCATAGATAATCCAACAACGCCAGCGACAACACCTCCTGTATGGACGCCAATTCGAAGGTTGATGCGCTCGCCTGAAAAATCAATTATTTTTGATGGCCAGGATAGACAAGGATTTTTGACTAAGATTTTGACAGCCAGGGCAGAACGAAATGCAATTGCCACTTTCTAACCCTGCATATTCGCCAGTGATCACTTATACCTGGTAAATGTGGAATTGAAAACCGATCAAGACTTTTAAGAAATGCCAAAGACATGTTTGCAATGTTTCTCGCATGATCATTTCCATTCCTATGTGGAAGCCCCGAAACACAAAGATATCCATCACCAATCGTCTCGACCTTATAAACATCATGCTCACTAATGATCCCATCAAACACCGAATACAAGTCATTCAACATGTTCACCACCTAAAATTGGCACATTTTTAGCGTCCTTCACAAGACACCATGATACTTGAAGCGGAGAGCAACGACTAGCTAAGGTGGTAAATGAAACTACATCCGAGAAAAAGATTGTAACACAATCGAATGTTTCTGGTTCAATTGATTGGCCCAATTTGAGCTTGTCTGCAACTTGTTTGGGCAACATTCGGTAGAGTAGAATGTCGGATTTCTTTTTCTCTTCATTGAGTTCCTGGGTTCGTTGTTGGACTTCATCTTCAAGTGAAACTGCATATTGTTCCAAGAGATTGAAGACATGATCCAGAAGATTGGTACTTCTAAAACAAAAATTCAAAGTCGTAGCAAGCATGTATAGGGGCGAGGAATCTGAATAACTGCTCCCTCTCCTTTTATATAAACCTGTAATTTTAGCAAGAATGTGAGTCACAGAAAACTCACTTGCTAGTGTTCATTGACTGCAACAAATTCTTAATAGTCTCAATTTTTGGCCTTTCTGATGGTATATCACTCCAAGAATCCTTGATGATATGAAGCTAAATTTATGTTCTCACTTTTGTATTACAACGAAAGCTTAAAGTTCATACCATAGCGGGACTCAAATCTGTTGCCACTGGTTGAATAACCGGTCTAAAAGGTCTTCTGCTATCTTTCTGGACCAATCGGATGATTTCTAAAAGTAATGAAGTACTAATTGTTTAAAATCTGTCATGATTGGGAGAGATTATTCTTTCGACTGGATAACAGAACCTTCAACAGCTTTCAATATACGCTAAATCTTTTTGAACTAGGTAGGACTTAATCTGCGACCTCTGGCATGCCGAGACAGCACTCTAATACTTAACCACGAGCTCACACGATCTAAGTTCTACCAAATCCACTTATCACTAATCATTCGATACCTTCTGGATCACACTCTGCTCGGTCAGATGTTTCCCAGGCTTTTTTCATGTTTACAACTTCCGAACAAATTATAGCAAAACTATAGACATCGGCTGGTTGGGTTCCTAGACGAGACTCCATTCGCAAAAGTTCTGGTGCTGTCCAAAGACGATCTAAAACTGACAAATTTTATATGCCTTTAGACAAAATTTTGGCACACCAGCTGCAGATCGTTTTTCCACGCGGCGAATTCCAGTGAGTCCAAATTCAGAAATTTTGACCTGCCATCGATCATCGACAAGACAATTTGTTGATTTCAAATTTCCATGTATTCCGATGAACGAATTATGGATGTAATTTAGACCCTAAATAGAGATTTTTGTCTCTTAGATAAGGTATCTTTAACTAGAGTCCCAGATCTCAATCTCATGCCTTTCGAGGGACTGTCCGTACTCTTCCCGGTGAGAGGTCCAAAGAGCGTCAAGGGAGAGAATTCCAATTTTGATTGTTGCTCCTCCCAGATGTCGAAAATTAGGTCGACCCCAGGGTCGGAGCAGGGGCCCACGAAGTGCATCTCCCATAAGGAACAGACTTCTTGGACCCCTGGTTCATCCCATCTTCCCAAAAGGGGCATAGTCTATTTAAGGTTGCAAAATTTTGGTGAGATTGCAATAGAGGATGCAAAAATTCGATTTTTTGGCCAAAAGTCGATTTTTTAATCCAAAATTTGATCTTTGGCCAAAATTCCATTTTTTGGAAAAATTTCTCTCTCCCCAGATCTTACAGCTCTAACCATTCATGAAAAAATTTTTGCTTGAGGTTGCAATTTTTCTAGTTGGGGTTTCAGAGGTTCAAAACCTAGTTGAGGTTGTAATTTACAACTTAAAGGTTACAAACTGGCAACTCTAGCTATAACCGATTTCGGGGCCTTGAGAGAATGTCAGCCCCATGCCCGGGTCCTTCGAAGTAGTGGGTCTGGGCTCCAATCGACCCCCAGGGAACAGGGCCCGGGGATGGCCCATTTTCGACTACTGTTCATACCTCAGCAAGATCTCTTATTATCGAGTAGATAAAAAACCCATCCATAGTAATCGTCGAATTCGACATGATATCTTGAAGGTTGCCTCGTGAACAATATTTCCACACCGAAATTATTGCCGGACCATCAATGGACAAGCCAATAAAGCGATTGATATTTTCATGGTCCAATGTCCTCATCTGGAAATACCAAACTTTGAGCAAAAGTTACGTTTTTTAATACTTGTCGTAGCTCGGCCATTTCACTTTCATCCAACCTTGTTGTGGCTTCATGTTTGATTCCGATGACCTTTTCTTGTCGATATATGTAAATGGGCAAACTTTGCAAGTTTTTACTAGCAATGGAATATTGCGATGAGGACGCATTCGAAGCTGAATGCAAAGATTGCAAAGAACGCATGCTTCTCGTACTCTCGTTTTCTTTCTAAAAATTAGGATCACAAATTTTTCCACCCTCGTCCCCCTCCCCCCGAAATTGGATTCTGGATATGCTATGTATGCCCTTTTTTACCTTGGCAATAAGTAACTTCAGATTGGCAAAATTTATTTGCCATAAAAGATTTTGCTGTGCTAGATTCCTCTTTTTTACCCTATAAAATAAATTATCTATATAATAACAAAGAGTCTTCTTTTTTACCGATAGATCATATAAGCCCCATACATTAAACCAATCACGATGGCACATCCTACAATGATGACAGCTATGAATACGCCTCGATATTCAACAAAAGCATCAATTGGGCATCCTTTCCCATCAAAACCACATTTTGGTGTCGAAGTGGGTTGAACGCCACCATGTTTTGCCCAAATAGAAGTGGTAGGATCTGTGAAGAGTTTTGTTGTGTTCTAAAAAGTAATGGTTTTCCAAAGTTTGTATATCAATTCAAGTGTTGAAAAGAGGGATCGACAGTGGCGTAGGCAGAATGGTCGATAATGGGGGTGCTTCTCCAAAAAAGCCGATTGTTCCCAAAAACATAAGAGAGGACCCTTATGTGTATGGATTTTATTAAATTTTGGTCCACTAGTGGGACCTCCCCCCCTTCATACGCTACTACACCTTCAAAGGAGGCAGGATACCGGGGCTGGCCCAGGGACATGTCTTTGGCCACATAAGGCTCATAGCCGGAACCGACCCTTAGGATCTCTGGAGTCTATCAGGCCATAGTGCTCCTAGAGTCGGCCTCCCACCCGGATCTTCCTTTAAGGCTCCCAGGTCGATTTTAGAGGAAATACTCTACTTCTTTTCTAGGGCGGAGTCATTCCGGGGTTAGGCCGATTCACTTGGCCCTGTAAAAGTATGGGCACAAGCCGGTGCCAGATTCTCAGGGACACTGGGACTTTGTCAGAGGACCCCCCTCAATTGAAGCCATGGCCCACATGAAACTGGCTCTAGGGGACGGATGCAATGGAGATCAGTAGCTCAAGGGTTCCATGCCTCGAGATCGACCTCTATTCTGACTAGGTACGGATAAAAGCCGCAGCTACGGATTTATCCGCAGTTTTGAATACCACTCATAGAGTCCTGTAAAATTTTTGTACACCACAAGAAACTGAATAAACTTACCACGTCATCGACCGTGCTCATTGTAATATTATCCGTGTATTGATACAATTGAAATGAAAGATATGACACAAGTTGTCCGGCATCATTATAACTCGATATTAAATAGTTAGCCTTTCTGAAACCATCTCGACCCAGTTTAATATTCCCATTTATACCACTAACTGTAATTGAATAAATGTAGCTGGATTTTTTAGTGAAAAATTGAAATAATGAGTATTTTTATTGGAAAAATACGAAATTTTGGTAAAAAATCAAAATTTCAGGGGTATAATTAGTAAATTTATTCATTTCTCTGATTTGGGTGAGGTCCACCTGTGGTCGGTGATTTAGTGATAAATGTAATATCATATGTTCGCACTTATTTGTACCTTTCGCAGATCTTTAAAAAACGAACAAGCGTCTCCAAAAACACCTTTCGCTAACTCCTGACTAGCTCTGGGAGTCGGCTGTTCGATTGCTAAGAACTCAAGTTGTGAATAAAATTGTTTCTGAGTTCAAAATCACCCGTTCATACACGGCGGACCTCGCTATAGTACCGCCATTGGTTACCTGCATTGAAGTCATTATCCGCGGCAACATAAGTCCCATTATGTACCACATCACTGTTACCACTTTTGTTGATAGCATTTGATAGAGCATAGGCATAAAGATAGATAGTATCATGCAGAGTTGGGGCATAATCAGAAGCCTAAAGAATTTATTGGCTCAAATAAGGGCGTCGTTAGGATATATTTCATGAGGATCTTAAAGGACCAGTCCGGTATTTAAAAAAGTTGTCATTTTGTGTATATTCAGAAAGTTGATGAAAAATGGAGCATTTTTTGTTTTTACGGCATGCTCTGAATCGTAGTTTTTGAGATAGTTGTGTATGAAGTAGGCAATTTTTGAAATTTGTGTATTACAATGAAAGCTTGTACCTGGGTCGTGATGATAATTTTTCTCCTGAATCAATGACACCAAAATTATTCAATTTGAAAATTATTTTGGGCTATTAAAACGAAAAAATTTAAATTTTTGGAAAGTTTTCGTTTCAAAAACCCAAAACAATTTTCAAATTAGATAATTTTAGTGTCATTTTATTCGTCTCATAGAGTTATAAAAAATGCTATATTTATTTTTTTTAATGTTCAAGGATTTTGAATTATTTTCTTTTCAATATACAGAATTTATTGATTCAGGAAAAAAACTATCGCCACGACCATACGAGCTTTCGTTGTAATACACAAAATTTCAAAAATCGCCAACTTCACATGCAATTATCTCAAAAATTACAACGATTCAGAACATGCCGTAAAAACAAAAACTGCTTTTTTAAAACTAAATTTATTACCTGATACATATTTTTACATGCAGAACAATTAAATGGAGAATCAGCCATCCTCTCCATAACTTTTGTATTAAATGCTGTTATATCGGAATTTCCATTATCGATTGTTAGCTAGATATTTTTTAAATACAAATTTAAGTTTAAGTAGGTATACCAAAAATGTTTTAGAAGAAAACAGTTTAGCGGATTGGTCATTACCATAGATTGGATTTGTTTCTAGGTCTGCTGAAATATATATTGAGATGAGATGCAAAAGATTCACCTTGGTAATTCCTTATTTTTTCCTTTTATTTTCGATATGAAAATTTTTTCTTGATCCTATATCGACTAGCACCCTAGAATCTTGGCTCAAAAAGGGTTTTTTATGTCAAATTGATGCCAATTTGGCCTGAAATTTGTAATCGTGGGTTTTCGGCTATGACTAGTCGGTAGCCAGAAGGTTCGGCTATGGCGAATCGGTAGCCAAGAGGTCCGGGTTCGAGTACCGGTCGAGTCCGAAAACTTTTGCCCAATTTCAAAAATACGTCGTTAGTAAAATTTTTGTTACCTAGTCTTTTAACAGTAGTTCTCAGTATATACACATATTCGTCAGTGTCCATACCGGCTTTGTGAGCAGCATCAGCGAAATTTCGATATATGTTCATATCTTCCATACACAAAACGACAACTGAAATTACATAATAGTGAGATGTTTCATATTTTTTACGACGGTTTTTTTGGCAAAGATTAGAGGAAATTCGAAATTTTAAAAACGAGACACCCCATTCTACTCAGCTCAAACGAGATGAGTAAAACGTATATATTGTACAAAGACGCTAACGATTCACATAGCCGAGTGGTTAGTGTGCTAGGATTTGCACTTATAGGTCTCGGGTTTGAATTCCGCGTCAAATTTAAATTTCCATGAAAACTTTTGTATATCTCTATTCTTGCCTCTAAAACACTTTGCAATCATCTTTTGGTCAGTAAATACTTCTGGGGATGTATAGTAAGGTTAGGTTTTATAAAAGTTAAAATCACTATTACTATACGGCTCAAGAAGTATTTACTGAAAAAATGATTGCAAAGTGTTTGAAAGGCCAAAATAGAGGTAAAAAAATTTACATGACTTTAAATTTGATGCGGGATCCATTTCATTCGTTGAGCTGAGTCGAATGGCGTGACTCGTTTTTAAAATTTCGAATTTCTTTCAATTTTTGCCACAAAAATGACGTGTTTTAAGAGTTTTTTGAAGAATTGGATCAAACGATTCATCGCATAGAAAAACTTCCAGGGTGACCTTTTCGACCACTACATTTTTTCCTAACTTTTGAGCTAGGTGTCGAAAAAATCTGAGGTTGTCAGACCTTGAAGGTCCCTTGTTAGTCCTTTCTTATTTATCGACAAAGATCGGTTAATTTTCACCAAAGCAACACTTATGTGGTTTTTTATACCAGAAATCGATTTCACGCATTACCGAATCTTGAAAATGCTTTCCTGACCTTGAATTAGCTTATTTTCGCTTCAATACTCAGCCTCTTTCCTGAATCAGGGGCAGGGATGCGTTTTCAAGATTTCTAATGCATGTAATATATTTCTCGCATAGAAAAGCTCCAAATACGATTATTTTGGATAAAGTTGGACAGCTAGAAAAAATCGCTCAAAAATCCAGTTTTTTGGATCACTCTGTAATATACACATGGCATTTAGCCCCTACTTCTAGAATTCGACTTTATCTGGTCTAATATAAACGTAACATCATCATTAATAAAGTTTGTTATAGGTTTCTTAAAGGCAATGCGAACTTTATTTGTGCTTGTTGTCAGTGTCTAAAATGTTAGATATAGTCCGATCCAATTGGGGTGCAAAAATTGGGTGGCCCATAGCAAAGCTGTAAATCTCTCGCTTTTTACTCAGACGATCAAGGGTTCGATCCCACTTGGGTCAAATTCTTGACTATTCAACAAAATTCATGAAATTGTTTTCTTAGGGGTTTTTCGATGCGAGAAACACAAATCCGAGGTTAAGCTTTTAAAAAAAAAATGCATACAAAAATTAGTTTAAAATTTTTTTCATTTTGTCGTCAAAATTTGCATGAAATTGTTAAAAAACTAATTTTTGCATAAATTTTTATAAAAAATTAATCTCGTATTTCTCGCATGAAAAACTTTAAGCAAGAATTTACATAAATTTTGGATGAATAGAAAAGAATTTGACCCGAGCGGTATCGAACCCTTGACCGTCTGAGTGAAAAAGGAGAGCTTTACCTCTTTGCTATTGGTTCCCCACTTTTTTACACATAGGATGGTTTCAAAAAAATTTCGACAAGAAAAATTCTATAAGATTTGTTCCAAACAAAAAATTCAAACAAAAATTTTTTTGCAGAAAAAAGCTGGATCTTGAAACAAAAAGGGGTAGAAGATTTGGGCTGGACCCAGTCCCTTTTTGAAAAAGGAAAAAATCTTTTATTTTTTCCACTTACATCAAGTTCCTCGACAAAATAACTACAGCTTTCTTCTTGTGTATAAATCAGTGAAAACATGTCCCACGATAATGTTATCATCATCATTTGAAGTGCCTTTGCAGAACTAAAGGTTAAAGTACCAATCCACTCGGTAAAAAGTTACCATAATTTGTACATATTTGGAAATTCATGAAAAATTGAGCATTTTTTGTTTTTACGGCACCCTCTGAATCATTTTAATTTTGGAGATAATTGCTTGTGAAGTTTAGATTATTTATTGCAATGAAAACATGAACCCAGGTCTCAAATCCCTGATTCAATCAAAAATTTCAAATATTTCGTTTCAATAACCCACAATAATTTTCAAATTGAATAATTTTGGTGTCATTTTATTCGTCTCATTGGTCTGAGAAAAATGCTATATTTACTTTTCCTAAATGCTCAAGAAATTCAAATTATTTTCTTGTCAATATACAACTTTTGATTGAATCAGAGATTTGAGACCGGGTTCATGTTTTCATTGTAATAAATAATCTAAACTTCACATGCGATTATCTCAAAAACTAAAACGATTCAGAGAGTAGCGTAAAACAAAAAATCTCCATTTTATGTGCAAATCATGGCAATTTTTTCCGAGTAGGGTAGTCCTTTAAGAATGTTAGGCATCTATACTTTTTCTAAGTTTTTACTTTTCTAACATACTTTTTTAAAGTTTTTTTTAATATACAGGGTGATCAATAATTTACTCACGTATTTAAAAAGCTCGCCAAAAATCGAGTTAAAGTCCATTTCAGTCGCCCGATAGCTCATTCGATTGTCACCGTCACCGAATTTTGTTAGCAAAAAAATTATTAAAAAATATTTTATTTTCAATTTTTTAGCCCAAAAATACTAAACAATTACGATTTTTTGAAATTTTCCTTATTTTCAAAACTTTGCCAAAAATCGAGTATAGGACGGATTTCTCCGAGCGACGGCAATCTTGAAAGTTGGGAATCTGAGGGATTTTTTACAAAAGAAATTATTGAAAAAGCTTTTAAGAGACGATATCTCGAAAGTTCGAACAACCTGCGGCACTAGGCGAACTGATGATAGAATATGAAATTTGGGACCAAAATAAACACATTGGTGCATTTGAAATGGTGTG
>OZJO01025580.1:0-10511 GCA_900406225.1 Acrobeloides nanus | reverse complement strand
GGAAGGGGGTGTACTAGTACACAGACGGTTTCGGATGTTAGGGTAGAGGAGGTCAGGGAAATTTCAAAATCGCTCAATTATCTGTAACCGATTCCCCGTTCGGGAAAATCCAATATGTAAAGTAAAAAGATGTTTCCGCGTCGAATTGGAGGAGATAGAGAGATTTAGAATTGGGGTGATCCGGATACTTCTGTACATGAGATCATATATTTTTTTGATTACCCATCATCCATCACATTTTAAACCTTATACTGGAAAATATGCTAAATCCGGTTCGTTTGAAGAGTATAATGGAGGTGGAACGTTTTGCAATATAGCATACGAATAAGAAGGTGGCAGAGGATAATGATTTATTCTTACATCCGGCCTAGTTTCTGCTTGTATTCTTGGCTCAGACGGTACTGGATGACACGAATCCCAAGGAAGCAACAGAGGTTGTGGGCCATATACTACTGGTAATAAATCAGGATGATACCCACTATCCAGAATGTTAAATATAGGTCTTGTTGATCGAGAAGTTCTTGTTCGAGATCTTCTTTCTCGTATATCAAGTTTTATGCATATATATAAAAGTATTAAAATTAAACCTAACATAACTATAGATATTACTATAGACAAAATTGTTTGCCAAATTGGCATTCCTCTTGTTAGATTCAATTTTGTTGAAGGAAAAATAGTTGAATTTACAGTAGGTGATACTATAGAGCTTTCCGTAGTGCTTGAATCATTTGCATAGGCCAACAATAAAAAACTTTGAAGAAAAATTAGTAAAACTTTCATCATTCTTTATGCATATGATATAATAAACTGTTTTCAAAAGAGATCCTTTCAATTTTATTGACCCTTGATAAAAGATTCTTCTTCCGACACGTCAATGTTTACCGAGTTGAACAACATTGGAATTTTTTGGAAGGCCTTGTGATATGGAAAGTAGGAAAAAATTCATTATCAGTTAATGATATTTTTCAAAATGTGACTCAATTTTTTAAAGTAGAAATGGAAAACAAAAATAATATTTAGTGGTGGCTTGTACCATACACAGCAAAAAAATACAAAGTCTCTTTTTTGTTATGCAAAAAATGAAAAGGGGTATCTCCTTTTTCATAGGAAGGAATTTTCATAGAATTTTTCGGTCAACTCCAAAATAGTACTCACGAGTACTAACTAATAGCACAAAAAGTACGGCATTAGGAGTTTCCTTTTCGTCGTAAGGACATTCCGTAAGGGCATTGTTCTATAAGCGTAAGGAAACTCCTAGTGCCAGGATGAGAGAAGAAGATTACATAAAAATCATCGAAATCGGAGAAAAACTTTTTTTGCCCTTGGAGAACCAAGGCGAAAAATTCAAATTTTCAAAAAGTTCTCCAAATCGGCTAATTTAAACTTGGATCAATAATTATCGATCTTAAGTTACAAAATTTTTAAACGAGGGACATCGCTCGGGAGTACTGTTCGGAGTTACCCTAGGAAAATCCGCGAGCGTGGAGCGCACGGACCCCGATAATGATTTTTTTAAATAAATTTTTCCCAAATTGAACATAAGCAAAGGAGAATCAATTTTCATTACAAAGACTGAAAATCGACTTTATGCCACTCTAATAATTTATTTTACAGAACAAAAGTTATAATATCTTATAAACAGATATAAATGTATCGAATGTTTAATCAAATTTTTAAATAAATCCAATCAACCTACAGCATTCCAGCATAGCACTTGCCCACTGATATAAGTTGCCACATATGGACTACAACATGATGAATTAGGATATGTACATGGTTGCCGATTACAAGGAAGAGTTTCAGATGTCGTCACAGCAGCACTAAATTCTTTCATTCTCAATTTTCGCATTTTGATTTTACCTAGCACATGGGCACCCACAAGCAGCCGATCCGCAGGTTCTAGTCCTTGTTGCTATTCCACATGCACCACATGTGCTGTTACAAGTAGACCATGACCCCCATGGAGACCATAAGCCGCCATCTGGACAGCAACTAGCTGGAGCTGGTGTAGAAACAGTGGTTGAATTTGTACAAACAATTTGCCCATTTACACCTTTAACTAAATATCCAGTCGCACATGAAGCTCGAGGAAAAGGACAAGGTGAACGATTGCACCGGTCGGTCATGGAAGAACTTCCACTAAAAGTGATAAAACTTCTACTGAGATAAAACTCTATAGTCCTACGTGCAGCTACAATCCGGTGCTGTTAAACATGTTCTTGTGTAGGTACTAAAACCAAAAGCACCACATGTGTCGTTGCATGAAGTTGATTGCCATGCAGACCACATACCTCCAGTTGGGCAACACGTAGAATTAGGGCATGGTGTTGCGGCTGTTGGAGATGCGGTAGAAGAAGCGCATACAATTTGGTCATTTACAGCTTGAGTAGATAAGCCGAAACAACATGAGCTTCTTGGATAAATACAAGGCGCCATATTGCAAGGCTCGGTAAGGGTCGAAGAGCCTCTAGAAAAAAATAAGCTAGAGGCATATTTTTTGTAAATGCATTTTGACGAAAACAAAGCCAAAATGTCGAAAAGGACCCTCCATCTTTTTTTATATTTGCTCGGCCTAAGCTAACATAAAAGAGTGAAAATTCATAATGGACCTCGAACTTACCTGGTTCTGGCCGAGCTACACTTTGCCACTATTTTCCACCCCCAGTAGTGATACTGAGCCCGAGAGGTGGGAGATGAGGAAACGATTTAGAGTTAAGCTAAACCAAAATTTTCTATACTTACTCGCAAGAACATGTAGAGTTGCTAGGACATGTTCTAGTTTTCGTCCACGTCCCACACCCTCCACAAGTGTCTGTGCAAGCTTGTGTAACAATCCATGAACTCCATTGCCCACAACATGCTCCACTCGTAGTAGTGGTTGTAGGCGTTGACGTGCTTGTACTAGTTGTTATTGGTGTTGTCGTGGTTGTAGTCGTCGGAGTTGTCGTTGTAGACGTAGTGGTGGGAGTTGTTGTAATCGACGTAGTGGTGGTGGTTGGCGTAGTTGTCGTAGTCGTTGTTGGTGTTGTCGTGGTGGTAGTCGTTGGAGTTGTCGTTGTAGACGTAGTAGTGAGAGTTGTTGTAGTCGTCGTACTAGTGGTAGTGGTGGTTGGAGTAGTTGTTGTAGTCGTTGTTGGTGTTGTCGTAGTGGTAGTCGTTGGAGTTGTTGTTGTAGAGGTAGTGGTGGGAGTTGTTGTAGTCGACGTACTAGTAGTGGTGGTTGGCGTAGTTGTCGTTGTTGGTGTTGTCGTGGTGGTAGTCGTTGGAGTCGTCGTTGTAGACGTAGTAGTGGGAGTTGTTGTAGTCGTCGTACTAGTGGTAGTGGTGGTTGGAGTAGTTGTTGTAGCCGTTGTTGGTGTTGTCGTAGTGGTAGTCGTTGGGGTTGTTGTTGTAGAGGTAGTGGTGGGAGTTGTTGTAGTCGACGTACTAGTAGTAGTGGTTGGTGTAGTTGTTGTAGTTGTACTTGTAGTAGAGGTTGTACTCGTTGTAGTTGGTGTAGTAGTTGTTGTCGTAGGCGTTGTTGTAGTTGTCGAAGTTGTTGTTGTAGATGTCGTAGTAGGAGTCGTGGTTGTTGTTGAGGTTGTTGATGTAGTAGAAGTCGTTGTTGTTGGCTTACAAGTTGGATCTGGTGGAGGTGGTGTTGGGTCACCAGTGGTCCTAGAGACTAAAAAATATCGATTTTTATTATTTTCTAACAGGCAATTTTGATTTACCAATGCATGTAAAAGTCGTCGATCCATCCCAGGATCCGCTTCCGCATGTCAACGGCATAGTTCCTTGACTAATGAAGCCGTACTAAATTTTGTAATTACATTTTATCCAGTAGATTATCTAGATTTGACTCAAGATCGGCTAGCCGATCATGAGTTCCCAAGGTCAGCTATCCAATCCATAATCAAGATTCCAACTCTGAGTCAGCTGAATCTCTAGATCGGTTACAACAGATATATTAAGGCTTATATTCTAAACCTTTCTTTCCTATGTAAGCTTATAAAAATTACATCTTGATTATATATATATTGCGTCGGGCTTGTTGGTACATATCCGGGTTCATCATCACAAGTCATGTTTGTTATAACTTCACACCCATTAGCATCAGTTGAGATCGTAGCAGTTAGGATTCCATCGTAAAATTTGGTACTAGACGAATCAAACGTTCCGTCATAACAAGTAACAACAAGGACACAATTATTACATTGAGTAATCTAGATTTAAACAAGTAATTTTTTAAAACCACCAGTTCGAAAGGAGTGAACGAATTGAGTATATGATTTTTAGAGTTACTATTTGTAATCTAAGTCTCTAGGCCGCAAGATGTCTCAGTTCTGGAAGTTGTGTGAAGGGACCGCGATTTTTTCTACCGGTTTCTCGGGCCATTAAAAATTCTCCAAAAGATTTTTTTAGACTGTAATAAATTAAATGATATGGAGATTTATGGTGTTTACCACGTCGGTCGCACTCATACCCCGAACTTATTTTTTAGACTACAACAGAGTTGACTAATTTTTTTATTCTATGAAAATTAAACTTACTACATAAGGAAATAAGCATAGAAGTATACATAAAAGCCTCATTTTAATAGACGTAAAAGCCGAAAATCAAGTCCAACCAACTTAGACAAGAGAAATACGGATGTTTAAAATTAATAAAATTTGTACATCCGAAATTAAATTTATTCATTTGTTTTATCAACTGTTTATAATAGTTCTAGTATTTTTTGCATAATCTATTTTTGGCTATTATTTGGCTTGTCTATAAAACATTCTGATATTTCCTGATAGAACTAGAATCACAAATTGAACAATCCATTAGCATCAGGATTTCAGGTGGATAATCGCATGTACATTATTGTCAAACACAATACTGAGACTGACGTGAATGATCCAGTACAAAAAAGTGCATGAAACATATTGTTATAAGGCTCCACATCACACATACACATACACCCCCGGAAAATTTTTCTAAAATTAAAAAAAAATGATATCTTTAGGGGTATTTTTATGCGAAAAATTAATTGTGCGCATTCCTGAAGCGTGAAAACCTTTGTTTGACTCTAAAAAACATTCCGTAAAAACAAAAAATGCTCAATTTTTCATGCTTTTTCCGAATATATCATTTTTTCATATGATTGTAACTTACTGGACTGGTCCTTTAAAGCTCTTTATACTTTTTATCACATTTAAAAAGTTTTTAGTCGTATAAAAAATGTACCATATTTTAAGATTATTTCATTTGATTTTTCACAATGTAGAAATTGGTCAGAATGGACTGTTTCTGAGTAAATTATTTGTTAGGAAAAATTTTTTAAGAATCAAAAATCAATGTAATGAAAGGGACATAGATGAACAGTTAGTTCTAACTCATCGTCCTCACCTAGATCCCTGAAAATTTGAAACTCCCGTCAAATCTGCCACAAATTGGTCATTTTTTTGAAAGAAATTTTTTACTCAAAATTCCATCTTTTTAGCCATTTTTTTACAAAAATGCCTATTTTTTCTAAAAAATTCGAAAAGGAACAAGAAATGAAAATCATTTACTTTTCCATGAATAGCCCATTTCCATTTTTCTTGGCACAAAATTTAAAAACTGATAGCACTTTTCTATAGTAAATTGGGGTTGGGGAATCTATTAGCGTATTTATTTTCCGGGTTTGAAATTATTCATGGGGTGTTTGTGGTCAAAAGTTGTAAAACTCTAATTTTCTCAACTTCAAACGTTAATAACTCCAAGTAGACAGCACCATATTTCAAGAGCGACCGCTGAAATAATTCGTCTCGGCATAAGCTACAATATAACAGAGCGATTTTTCGGAGTGCCGAAGAAAAATGTTGTGTTATTTTGAAAAAAGTGTCAAAAATTACCTAAAATTTACAGTTTTTCAGGAAAAAACGGTTTGTTTTCGAAGCCAAAAAAGAAAATCGCTCTGTTATGGTGTTGTATTCATCACCACAGGGTCAAAAATAGAAATTTTTTAAAATTTTAAAAAATAACATATTTAGAGGTACTTTTATGCGAAAAATCGATTGAGCACATTCCTGAAGCGTGAAAACCTTTGAAAAATTAGCAAAAATTCGAAAAAATTAAGTTTAAAGTCAATAAATGTGAAAATATGGATACGCATTTTTCAATTTTTAGGGTCAAACAAAGTTTTTCACGCTTCAGGAATGCACGCAAACGATTTTTCGCATAAAATTACCCCTAAGATGTCATTTTTTTAAAATTTTTTTCGATTTTTGACCCTGGGATCAAAAATCTGGTCGCGTTCCTCCGCAGAAGGTCACAAATTTTGGGGGTGTTTGTGTACATGTGCTGTGGAGTCTTATAGCAATATGTTTCATGCACTCTTTTTGTACTGGATCATTGACGTCAGTCTCAGTATTGTGTTTGACAATAATGTACATGCGATTGTCCACCTGAAATCCTGATGCTAATGGATTGTTCAGTTTGTGATTCTAGTTCTATCAGGAAATGATCAGAATGACTTCTAACCAAGCCAAATAATAGCCAAAAATAGATCTTGCAAAAAACACTAAAAATATATAAAAACAGTTGATAAAACAAATGATGGAATTTTATTAATTTTAAATATCCGTGTTTCCATTGTCTAAGTTGGTTGGACTTGATTTTCGGCTTTTACGTCTATTAAAATGAGGCTTTTATGTATACTTCTATGCTTATTTCCTTATGTAGTAAGTTTAAATTTCATGGGGGGAAAATGAGTAGACTCTGTTGTTGTCTAAAAAATAAGTTCGGGATGTGAGTGCGACTGATGTGGTAAACACCAGGCATAAATCTCTACATCATTGTAATTTATTAGTCTAAAAATGATCTTTTGGAGTTATTTTTGACGCCCGAGAAACCCGTAGAAAAAATCGCGGATCCTTCGCACAACTTCCAGAACTGGGACATCTTGCGGCCTAGAGACTTAGATTGCAAATAGTAACTCTACAAATCCTATACTCAATTCGTTCACTCCCTTCGAACTGGTGGCTTTAAAAAATTACATTTTAAATCTAGATTACTCAATGTAATAATTGTATCCTTGTTGTTACTTGTTATGATAGAACGTTTGATTCGTCTAGTAGCAAATTTTATGATGGAATCCTAACTGCTACGATCTCAACTGATGCTAATGGATGTGAAGTTATAACAAACATGACTTGTAATGATGAACCCGGATATGTACCAACAAGCCCGACGCAATTTATATATAATCAAGCTGTAATTTTTATAAGCTTACATAGAAAAGAATACTCAGAGTTGGCTAGAATCTTGATTATGGATCGGCTAGCTGACCTTGGGAACTCATGATCGGCTAGCCGATCTTGAGTCAAATCTAGATAATCCACTGGATAAAATGTAATTACAAAATTTAGTACGGCTTCATTAGTCAAGGAACTATGCCGTTGACATGCGGAAACGGATCCTGGGATGGATCGACGACTTTTACATGCATTGGTAAATCAAAATTGCCTGCTAGAAAATAATAAAAATTTATATTTTTTAGTCTCTAGGGCCACTGGTGACCCAACACCACCTCCACCAGATCCGACTTGTAGGCCGACAACAACGACTTCTACTACATCAACAACCTCAACAACAACCACGACTAGTACAAGCACGTCAACGCCTACAACCACTACTACAAGTGGAGCATGTTGTGGGCAATGGAGTTCATGGACTGTTACACAAGCTTGCACAGACACTTGTGGAGGGTGTGGTACGTGGACGAAAACTAGAACGTGTCCGAGCAACTCTACATGTTCTTGCGAGTAAGTAGAGATAATTTTGGTTTAGCTTAACTCTAAATCGTTTCCTCATCTCCCACCTCTCGGGCTCGTATCACTACTGGGGGTGGAAAATAGTGGCAAAGTGTAGCTCGGCCAGAACCAGGTAAGTTCGAGGTCCATTATGAATTTTCACTCTTTTATGTTAGCTTAGGCCGAGCAAATATAAAAAAAGATGGAGGGTCCTTTTCGACATTTTGGCTTTGTTTTCGTCAAAATGCATTTACAAAAAATATGCCTCTAGCTTATTTTTTCTAGAGGTTCTTCGACCCTTACCGAGCCTTGCAATATGGCGCCTTGTATTTATCCAAGAAGTTCATGTTGTTTCGGC
The DNA here is from genome assembly GCA_900406225.1 of Acrobeloides nanus. NCBI lineage: Eukaryota > Metazoa > Nematoda > Chromadorea > Rhabditida > Cephalobidae > Acrobeloides > Acrobeloides nanus. Next base: position 2,393 of record OZJO01025580.1, on the reverse strand, counting down.
TTATCTACTCAAGCTGTAAATGACCAAATTGTATGCGCTTCTTCTACCACATCTCCAACAGCCGCAACACCATGCCCTAATTCTACGTGTTGCCCAACTGGAGGTATGTGGTCTGCATGGCAATCAACTTCATGCAACGACACATGTGGTGCTTTTGGTTTTAGTACCTACACAAGAACATGTTTAACAGCACCGGATTGTAGCTGCATGTAGGACTATAGAGTTTTATCTCAGTAGAAGTTTTATCACTTTTAGTGGAAGCTCTTCCATGACCGACCGGTGCAATCGTTCACCTTGTCCTTTTCCTCGAGCTTCATGTGCGACTGGATATTTAGTTAAAGGTATAAATGGGCAAATTGTTTGTGCAAATTCAACCACTATTCCTACACCAGCTCCAGCTAGTTGCTGTCCAGATGGCGGCTTATGGTCTCCATGGGGGTCATGGTCTACTTGTAACAGCACATGTGGTGCATGTGCACTAGCAACAAGGACCAGAGCTTGCGGATCGGCTGCTTATGGGTGCCCATGTGCTAGGTAAAATCAAAATGCGAAAATTGAGAATGAAAGAATTTAGTGCTGCTTTGACGACATCTGAAACTCTTCCTTGTAATCGGCAACCATGTACATATCCTAATTCATCATGTTGTAGTCCATATGTGGCAACTTATATGAGTGGGCAAGTGTTATGCTGGAATGCTGTAGGTTGATTGGATTTATTTAAAAATTTGATTAAACATTCGATACATTTATATCTGTTTATAAGATATTATAACTTTTGTTCTGTAAAATAAATTATTAGAGTGGCTTAAAGTTGATTTTCAGTCTTTGTAATGAAAATTGATTCTCCTTTGCTTATGTTCAATTTGGGAAAAATTTATTTTAAAAAATCATTATCGGGTCCGTGCGCTCCACGCTCGCGGATTTTCCTAGGGTAACTCCGAACAGTACTCCCGAGCGATGTCCCTCGTTTAAAAATTTTGTAACTTAAGATCGATAATTATTGATCCAAGTTTAAATTAGCCGATTTGGAGAACTTTTTGAAAATTTGAATTTTTCACCTTGGTTCTCCAAGGGCAAAAAAAGTTTTTTTCCGATTTCGATGATTTTTATGTAATCTTCTTCTCTCATCCTGGCACTAGGAGTTTCCTTACGCTTATAGAACAATGCCCTTATGGAATGTCCTTACGACGAAAAGGAAACTCCTAATGCCGTACTTTTTGTGCTATTAGTTAGTACTCGTGAGTACTATTTTGGAGTTGACCGAAAAATTCTATGAAAATTCCTTCATATGAAAAAGGAGATACCCCTTTTCATTTTTTGCATAACAAAAAAGAGACTTTGTATTTTTTTGCTGTGTATGGTACAAGCCACCACTAAATATTATTTTTGTTTTCCATTTCTACTTTAAAAAATTGAGTCACATTTTGAAAAATATCATTAACTGATAATGAATTTTTTCCCTCTTTCCATATCACAAGGCCTTCCGAAAAATTCCAATGTTGTTCAACTCGGTAAACATTGACGTGTCGGAAGAAGAATCTTTTATCAAGGGTCAATAAAATTGAAAGGATCTCTTTTGAAAACAGTTTATTATATCATATGCATAAAGAATGATGAAAGTTTTACTAATTTTTCTTCAAAGTTTTTTATTGTTGGCCTATGCAAATGATTCAAGCACTACGGAAAGCTCTATAGTATCACCTACTGTAAATTCAACTATTTTTCCTGCAACAAAATTGAATCTAACAAGTGGAATGCCAATTTGGCAAACAATTTTGTCTATAGTAATATCTATAGTTATGTTAGGTTTAATTTTAATACTTTTATATATATGCATAAAACTTGATATACGAGAAAGAAGATCTCGAACAAGAACTTCTCAATCAACAAGACCTATATTTAACATTCTGGATAGTGGGTATCATCCTGATTTATTACCAGTAGTATATGGCCCACAACCTCTGTTGCTTCCTTGGGATTCGTGTCATCCAGTACCGTCTGAGCCAAGAATACAAGCAGAAACTAGGCCGGATGTAAGAATAAATCATTATCCTCTGCCACCTTCTTATTCGTATGCTATATTGCAAAACGTTCCACCTCCATTATACTCTTCAAACGAACCGGATTTAGCATATTTTCCAGTATAAGGTTTAAAATGTGATGGATGATGGGTAATCAAAAAAATATATGATCTCATGTACAGAAGTATCCGGATCACCCCAATTCTAAATCTCTCTATCTCCTCCAATTCGGCGCGGAAACATCTTTTTACTTTACATATTGGATTTTCCCGAACGGGGAATCGGTTACAGATAGTTGAGCGATTTTGAAATTTCCCTGACCTCCTCTACCCTAACATCCGAAACCGTCTGTGTACTAGTACACCCCCTTCC